>VZQC01008131.1:696591-746518 GCA_009823505.1 Rhizomys pruinosus
TATATATACCAGAATTATGTCCTCCAGGAATAAACTGTATGTTAACTCTGAAATATGTTTAGGAATTCAGTTTTTCCCTTTAATTTTATATTACTCTAAAATATGAATATATACCTTTGTGCTGGATAGCTTTAGTGTCAACTTGACACATCTGGGTTGAGGGAGCCTCATTTGGGGAATTGGCTCCATTGGATTGGTCTGTGGCCACATCTGTGGAGTATTGTCTTGATTGTCAGGTAATGTGGGAGGGTCCAGCCTACAATGAGTAGTGCCACCATGGGCAGGTTGTTGTATACCATATAAGAAGGCAGGCTGGGCATGAGCCAGAGGAGCAAGCCAGTGAACAGCATTCCTCCATGGCTTGTGCTTCAGCTCCTGCCTCCATGTTCCTGCCCTGAGTTCCTGCCTTGGGCTCCCTAAGTGATGAA
This sequence comes from Rhizomys pruinosus, assembly GCA_009823505.1. Taxonomy (NCBI): domain Eukaryota; kingdom Metazoa; phylum Chordata; class Mammalia; order Rodentia; family Spalacidae; genus Rhizomys; species Rhizomys pruinosus. Next base: position 697,020 of record VZQC01008131.1, read on the forward strand.
CTGTGACCCAGGAGATGTAAGCTGAATAAACCCTTTCCTCCCCAAGTTGGTGTTGGTCAGAGTGTTTTGTCACAGCAATATAAGACAAACTAGAACAACCTTCTACCCATATATGTTAATTACCATATCTGAAGGTAAGTGGTAAGTTAATTCTAAGGACCAGTAAAAGAGTCACATTATAACATCACAGATAGAAATATAATGATAACATTGCTCAGCTTGCCTTTCAATTGGGGTATTTTGTGCTAGCATCCACAAATAAGAGAAACCATTCCCCATTTTGGCGGGAGGGGGACTGTGTTACTTCACTTAGCATAATGGCTTCAAGTTCCATCCATTTACCTGCAAAGTTCCTAATGTCATCTCTCTTTACTGCTACATAAAACTCCATTGTGTAGATGTACCACATTTTTGTTATCCACTTGTCTGTATAACGAGTATAGGAGGGGAAGGACTTTTTTGCAAATTTCTTCTCAATAAAAATAGCCTGAGAGAACTTCCCCAAATTCCTCTGTATTGTAGTTGATCTCAAATGAGCAAATAGAACCTCCCTCTGGAATACATTCTTTTTTTGTTTTTTTTCTCTTTGTTTCTCTTCTTTTTTATTTTCTTCCTTTCCTTTCCTTTCCTTTTTTTCCTTTTTCCTTTTTCGTTTCCTTTCCTTTCTTTTCCAATACAGGGTCTTCTTGTAGCCATAGTGGTCCTGGAGCTCACTATGGAGACCAGCCTGGTCTGGATCTCACAGAGATCTGCCTGGCTTTGCTTCCCAAGTACTGGGATTGAAGGCAAGTGCCATCATGCTTGGCAAAATAACTTCTTTAAGATAGAAATATATTGTAAAAATTCTTTACATTCAAATCAGTGAGCTCTTCTTGGCTAGAGGTAAATAGGATACTTCTTCTCCACTTCTCATGGATTCTGAGTGCCAGATCTTTGCACCCATAGTGCTTGTGGTGGTTTGAATGTGTGTCCCCCATAGGCTCTAGGTATTCAGACGTTTGTCTCCAGTTGGTGGCGCTGTTTTTGGAGGTCTTAGAAGGTGTGGCCATGCTGGGGGAAGTGTGTCACTGGGGGCAGGCTTAGTGAGCTTAACAAGCCTCGTGCTCTACAGTTGCTTCCTCTCTGCTTCCTGTGCTCTTTGCAAGATGTGACCCTCGGTTTTGCTGCTCCAGATCCAGCCGCCACGCCGCCCGCCACAATGGACTAATTCCCTGGAACCGCCAATCGTAAGCTCAAATAAACTCTTCCTTTTATAAATTCCTTGGTCTGGTGCTTTATCACAGCAACAGAAAAGTGACTAATACAGTGCTAGTCTTCCACAGAAACACAGATAGATGCATACATACCTCACTTGAATGAGCCAGGAAGAATTATCTGTGAATATATAATCCCCAGCATAGTCCTTGTCCTCAAATCACTTTTGTAGTTTCTATTAGGTGTTGAATAGCAATTTTTATTTTCTAATATAAACAACAAAACAAAACAAACAAACAAACAAAAAACTGCCAGGGTGTAAAGGTGTGGGCTTAGGGAGATGGAGATAGAGGAGGCCAGACTTCGCTGTGTCCTCTCCTGCATATTGGGTTTTAGAGTGGATCTAGAACTAGTAAGTCAGCTGACAAGTCAGCAATCACTTCCACAACCTTGTTAAGGTTGTCTTTAAACAAAATGTTCCATAAATCCCACACCTTTTCCTGTTTATGTCAATTGCAGCAGAGTAAATGTTAGATTAGATCTCATCACATACTTTCAATTAAACAGGCTTCGAAGCATGTTAGTGTAATTTGATTTCGGGCATTTTATTTTGTTAAAAACTGAGGAAAACAATAAAACTTGCTCCTGTTGTGCCTAGTGAACAGCCCGAGTCACTAATGAGGTGAGTAAAGAACCTATGGATAGCCTCTCTCTACTCCATTTATTTTGATTTTAATTTGTCTTATAGCAAGAGAACGATTCTGCCACAGGCAGCACATTTCCTATCCCTCCTGCCTGAGGCACCAACCTATAGAGAGAAAGTTTGCCAACTCAAATTACTGTGCATATTTATACCAACTGTTTGTCCCATGTCTGGATTTTGACAATGACATCAAAAAAGTAAACAAAAAGGACACATTAAAAAATTGGATCCTAAAGAGGAAGCAAGGGTAGATAAAATTCAATTGTGAAAATTAATCCATTAGTATTCACATGCCATTGAGTTTTCAGAGTACATGGATTGAAATAGTACAAAGAAAAAAAGTGCATTTATACATGTATTTGAAGTCTTAAATAATAGAGCATGAACTTTAATGGATACAGCAGACAAATTCTGAGATATGGAGTTTCAAAAACGTGCTCTACATAAGCCCCATGAATACTTAAACCACACAAAATCCCAGCAGAGTAGTGGGGAAATGGGTAAGAAGCCGTAACATTAGCTAAATTATTGGCAGCTGATCATTGCTGGCTGTGATGCGGAGTGACAGTAAATATGCAGACCAGGTTCCAGTATATGAAATCACAGAGAGATGTGAGGGGTCACAAACTTGACTCAATAGGCCTTACCATAGATGACAGAATGTATGAAATCCAGTGAGGTGTTTATGGGGTAGGGGCAGATAGAGGAGGGGTTTGAAACATTTTTATGATGTATAAAGGCACAAAAATGTGTTGAAATATATATATTTTTTCTTTCTTTTTATTGATGCTTTGTGTATTTCATGCATCACATTCCAATTCAGTTCAGGCATATATCCCCTTCCCTTCCCCCCACCCCACCCCTACCCATCCCAGATCATGCATTCTGCTGTAACTTTTCTGCATCTTTCTGGTTTGTTTTGTTTTGTTTTCATTTTTTTTAACAATAAGTGACAATCTGTGAGTACAAGCATCCTTCATGCAAAGCCAATTTGCGAGCCGTTGTGCCCAAACCCACACAGCTCATGGGTCCCACCATCCAGCGGGGGGAGGCTTGTATGTTCAATCAAGTTGATCAAATGAGTGTCCAGTCTATATTGTTGTAGTTTCACCATTCACCCCAATCGCAGCCCCCACATTCTACCGCACCCCCTCTTCCACAGATTGTTCCCCAGGCTTAGAAAAGGGGCACAGGTGGATGAGAAGCAAAACAGTGTACTTTCTCTGGAGCTGTTGTCTTGGTCTCTAGTCAAATAATTAAATGAAAATAAAATGGGCATTCTAGCTTGGCATATTGGTACAGTCCTTTAATCCCAGCATTTGGGAGGGCAGAGGCTGGCAAAAATTTGTGCGATCCAGGCCAGCCTGGTTTATAGAGTGAATTCTATGACAACTTGGGGGCTACAGAGAAACCCCTGATATAGTAAATGAAAAACAGTACAAATAATAATAAATGGGAATTCTAAAAATTTCATTACTTCCACTTCTGTATGCATAAAATAGATTTTTCTCCTAAGGGGAGCTACCAAATATGAGGAGTCTTAAGTAAAGAATAACTTCTACTTGAATTCTCAAAATAAAACCACCTTGTCTCTATTATTCCTAATTGCTAACATTCTACAAATACAGTGATCATGGCTATAGGCAGTGGAGAGATGATGAAGTCATTCATGATTAAAAGTTACTAATGTTATTTTCTTTCTTCTATTAAGTTATTTTTAATTGTTTAACTATTTAGTAACATATCAATGTTTCGTTGGTGCTAAGTATGGGCTAAATATTGGAAAAGGTAGTCATGAAGAACTAAGTTGTCTATTTCTGTTCAATAGCATATATAGGGATCTTTCTAAGACATGAAGACCAGTTGTCAAATTTCTCTCAAGTTTCCTCCCACATATAGTTTCCTCAGTTTCCACCAGGAGACTTCTGTTCTAACTTCTGATTCTACTTCCACTCTCCCAGCTCTTTCCAACTCAATCTATGGAGATATCAGAAACACTCTATTAATGGAATGAATGAATAAGGAACCAAGGAGAAAAGAAATAAAGGACTGGTGGGAGAAATCCTGATTAGTGTGCTAATCTTAAAAAAAAAAAACTATTACATACATATTTTTTCAGACTTCTGATCTGGCATATGATGACATGCCTAATAAATCAGTCATCATAATTATATTACAATTTCATCTATTGATTCTGAAATCTCATACAATGTATTTTGACAATATTCTGACCCAACTTACTATGCCCACATGCTTCAAGTCCTCTATTATATGTACTTTTTAAAGTGCTATTGAATCTGTGTTTCATTCTTGATGTTTAGTTTTTTAGATCTTTGTATATTCTAGTCACTAATTCCCTGTCCAGTGTAGAGCTGGCAAATATTTTCTCCCAATTTGTGTACTGCCTCTTTGCTTAATCAATAGCTCCCTTTGCTGTATAAACACTTTTTAGTATCAAGACTGGAGAGATGGCTCGGTGGTTAAGAGCACCGACTATTCTTGCAAAGGAAGAACCCAGCATGACGGCTAAGAACGGTCTTTAACTCCAGTTCCAGGGGAATCCGACACCCTCTTCTGACCTCCATGGCATTGCACAACACGGGTGTGCACAAACCTACATGGAGACAGTACACTCATACACATAAGAAAATAATAATAAAAAATTAAAAAAAAAAGCTTTTTATTATCATGAGATCCTTTTTTTTTTTTNATTTTTTTTTTTTTTTTGTCCTTTTGAGACAGATCTCCCTGTAGCTCCAGCTGGCCTGGAACTCACTATGTAGACAAGGTTGACCTTGAACTCAGAGATCTGCATGCCTAAAGGCATGTACCACTAAGCCCAGCTTAGTTTTTGGTCTTTTTGAGACAGGATCTCCTTGTAGTTCCAGCTTTCCTAGAACTCACTATCTAGAACAGGCTGGCCTTGAACTCACAAACATCCATGAACCACCACTCTCGGCTATGAGATTTCTTTTGGTCAAATCATTCCTATTCTATTCAATCTTATTTCTTATTCTGTTGGAGTCCTAGTCAGAAACGGTTTACCAATGCCTATATGGTGACGCATAACCCCTTTATTTCCCTCTAGCAGTTCCAGGGTTTCAGATCTTACATTGACGTTTTTGACCATTTGTTGTTCAGTTTTGTGCAGAGTGAGTAATAGCAACACATTTTCATTAGTGTACATATTGAAATCGAAGTTTTCCAGGACAATTTATTGAAGATGGTGTCTATCCTTCACTGCCCAGTTTTGGATATTTATCAAAGTTGTCAGATAGCTGGACCTTCTATTCCTTTGAAGATTTTGTATCTACTTTTTTTACCAGTTACTATGCTGCTTTTATTATTATGTCTTTGTAGTACAATTTGAAATCAGATATGATGATACATTCTGCTGTATTCTATTTCTTCAGTATTGGTTTGTCTATCGTTGGGCTTTTGTGACTCTGTATAAATTTGAGTTTTTTTCTCTGTCTGTGAAGAATGGCCCTGGAATTTTGTTTGGGTTTGTGATCACTCTGTTGATTGCTTTTGTAGGATGGCCATTTTCATAATATTAATTCTTCCAGTCTATGAAAATGAGAGGTCTTTCCAATTTCTAGTGTCTTCCTGAACTTCTTTCTTTAGTGGCTTAATGTTTTCATTATAGAGGTTTTTTCCTTAGGTTTATTCCAAGATATTTTCATGGCTGTGTGAATAGAAATGTTTCCTTGATTTTACCAGGTAGTAGACCCCACATGCTATAACATTGATTGTCAGGCAATATGTGCCCAAATGGTTCAATAGTTGCATTACTAGTATTAAGGGTAACCCACTGCCTTCTGTTAAGCTTTGAGACATACTCCATAGAAGAGAATTCATGCCTAGTACTTTAAACCAGGTCAAAAGCCCATAGGTGCAGAGATTTTGCTAAATGGATATGTTATCACACTGCCTTCTAAATATTTATCTTTATACTCATAGATCTGTGTCGCTCTTTACCTTGGTTCAAGAAGCTTCTTTCTGCAGTGTAAAACAATTAATCTACATTCATTACTGGTGAAAGTCCTGAGAATAAGTGACTGCTGAGCCCTAAACCCTAAATGAGACATCCTCAAAGCTCAGGAAATACCATGGAAGAGGGAATGAAAGGAATGTAGCAGCCAGAGGATGAGAAAGAATCCTGTGAAATGTTGTCCCTGTCTTCTAGAGATGACGTGGTTGTTGCACACAACAGCTGTGGGTACTAACCAAGACCTGCACCAGATCAAGACAGTTAAAACATCCAGCATGAGTAAGAATGACAGAGGCCTCACACCTTACTGAGAGTCTATTGGAAATCAATGGAGGCTGGGGAGGAAGAATTGTTGTTTTTTAATGATAAGGCTTCTGGTAGGTTGCTTCTTCTCCAGCTGAAGACCCCCAACTCGATATGCACATGGGCATTACTAATTTGACTCACTGGGATATAAAATAAAAAGAATAGGACATGAAGTTGGGAAAGTCATGTTAGGGGAGGTCTGGGTAGACTTGGAGATGTAGAGTGGTGGCTGTGATCAAAATATCTTTTCTACACACATGAAATTATCAAAGAATAAATAAAACACATTAAACTAATTATAAAATTAAAATGATATATTCAAGTGTTTAAATCAGAGTTAATTTAAACATTTACCAGAGGTCCATCTTCTGTGCATAGTGACCAGTCTCTCTGTAGTATATACTATTGAAAAAGACTAAGTAGTCTATTCATATATGGCTATCCTGGTTTAGAAACCTTTGCCTTTACTACTACTATTAGAGCCAGAGTATTATCTTACTACAGCTCAGTTGCAAAATTCAGAAACCATCCAGTTGTCTATCCATGATCCTAGCAACAGCAACACTCCACTAATTACAACCTATATTGAAATATAACATTTCTGTAAGTTATCTTTACAACATTTTTGGCTTGAGTACTACTAAAAGGCTGATCTATGGCCGAGTTTGATTAATAGGGAAGCAAACTGAGAAAGATGACAGAATCAGCTTCCTAAAGTAAAGGTATCAATAAACAATCAAGATATATAGCTCTTATTTAAAAAGAAGTCAGTGCAGTAGCAGAAGATCTTTAAGCAAAAAATAAGAGTATTCCGCGAGTTCCAGTGGAAGATATAGGTTTTAAAAGAAGATGTGTCTTGGGGGCTGGAGAGATGGCCTAGCGGTTAGGAGCGCCGACCGCTCTTACAGAGGACCCGGGTTCGATCCCCAGCACCCACATGGCGGCCGAGAACCGTCTGTAACTCCAATTCCAGGAGAACTCCAGTTCCAGGGGAATCCGACACCCTCTTCTGACCTCCGCGGCATTGCACGACACGGGTGCACAGACTTGCATGCAGACAGTACATTCATACACATATAGAAATAAATAAAATTAATAAAAAAAAAAGATGTGTCTTAAAAGATGTGTCAGAATAGTGAATCTATCATCTCTCTTTCTTGCCTGATGTAGTCTATTTTCAATAAAGGTGGAAAGGTGAAGAAAAGTACCAAACTGTATAGGAAACAAATCAAAATCCACTGTGCTGTTGTCATTGTTGTTTGACTTTTTCTTGTTATTGTTGTTTCCTTTGAGACAGGGCCTAGCCACGAAACCTTGGCTGCCCAGGAACATATTATATACAGCTGACCTAAAACGGTACCAATCTTTTTACCTCTGGCTCCCAAGTACCAGGATTCCAAGCATGCACAATTATGTATGACATTTCCTTCAACTTTTAATGTTTCATTTATTTGCTGCTGCTGTTTTGCTGTTGTTAAGTTCTGAAAAACAATATTGTCTCTGGAGACAATAGTAAGAAGATCAAATTTTTTTTTCTGAAAAGTAATTTTGAACTCCTGTACTTGAATCATATTCTCTTAAGACAGCAAGGGAGAAATCTCTGTTTTTACACGTTTTAGGGTTATTCACTGTGTTGCATTTGTAATTGTAAATTCATCTGCAGTTAAACTGTACAATGTTCAAATAATTTATGGTCTTCTTGTGACACACTGAATAATTCATATTATTATTTCTCCTAGGGGAATGAATGGCCTTCATATACTGATGTTTCTTTTATTTCCTATGAGAACTTAGTAGAAACAATAAGGACTTGGCCATTTTGGGGAGAAGATGCTGTCTAGCCCAAAACAGAATCCTGTAAGAACATAAAGTATTGTATGCCTGGCATAAAAATAAGGGATTCCTTGTTAAGAGGGAGAAAGAATCTACTAATTAAAATGCCAGTGGTCTGTATAGGGTCCCAGTTTTGTATTTTACTTTATTTGTATACAGTCACAAGATAATAAGATAAGCTGATTTCAGAATAGACTACAATTTTGTGAGACACCTTGTAGTTCTGCCACTAATCATAATAAAATTTAAGAGAGTGTAGATAGCTCAGTGTAACTCATTCCATTATGTCTATAACCCAGTTCTCTTTCTTGAGCTTGAAACGCATCTAATAGCTGCAAAAACCTCAAACTCAGCATGTCCATTATGAAACTTTTCCCCTCTTCTAATCTGTACCCGATCCTTGCATCAGCAGCTACCTATTTATCCTGTTTCCATCCACTTAAATAAGCAAGTCTTTAGAAGTATCCTCAATTCTTCCTTCTCTTCTTATCAGTTGTTCAGGGATGAGTTCATAATAGAAAGATAATTTCAGTAGTAAAATACAAACTAAGCCATTTCGCCAAGTGTCACCTTCAGCAGGAAAAAGAAACTCGGTGTTGATAACATTGCAACCTAAAGAATCTCCCTCATAGTCTCTAGGGCACTCTACTTGTGTGCATATGGGTCCTTCATGTCCAATGCAGCAAAAAATTTCAGGAAGAATCAAAAGGAAGCAAAAATTTCAGGAATAATCCAAATGAAGCAAAGTTAGTATTTATTGATTAAATAGAAAGACAAGATGCACTTGAATCTAGCCAAATACAAGAATGAAGACAAGACCACATAAGGACCCCAGCAGTAGCTACACAGGCGATTTGGGACTTTGACACAAATTTGCATAAAAGTACATTTAGATACTGAGGAATTTCTTTCTTATATTTATTATTCACGTCTATCCTTGAAAATAGAACATTTTATTTACATTTTGCAGATTTGGAGGCAGAGAAGGATGTGCTAGTAGAGATAAAACATTCATCATCAAAGAGAAGCCTACTTATACATGCTCCCCAACCAGGCTGGGCAGATGGCATGTTTCATCAGGTATTTCTTCAACAATCTAATTTGTATTACTTCTCAGAAAAGGGAATGCAGTTTTTGCAGGTCACTTGGTTAATTATATTCAAATTCCAGTGTCATTCAACAAGAGCTGGAGATCACAACTGAGGGTGGTAGGCTGGTTTCTCATTTCCTGTGCTCTCCATCATCTCCTAACAATCTTTCCTGATTCATAAGGCCTACTACTGCTGAACCAGAAAATTATGTTAGAATGGGTCAGCAAGCCATGTGCATGCAATGATGAGAAGTACAGTTGAGCTATAGACACTTAGCCTCAATTTTCCCAACAAAGTAACTCAGGTCCCTTGACTCCCAGTACCCATTATAAATACAGTACTTGTTACATTATCATGTAGTTAATTATACATATATCCTTCACCCATTAGACTATAGACTCTGCAAGAATACAACAATGTAATTGATCTCTACTTGAGAATTTATCAAAGTTTTTATATAACAGACAATAAGTGCTCATGAAATCTATCTTAAATACAGGGATTTGCAATTACAGGCAGATGGACATCATTCAGCATAGGATAGGTTGAGATCGATGGAGCCTTCCAGTATTTATTCCAGATAGAATCCCAGTGTTCTATTGGTAACCCCACAGAAGTATGGCACAGGAGAAACAATATAGGTTTACTAAAACCTGCATAAAAGAGGAACACAAGGCAGATATATGCTCTCAAAATGATTTTTAGTTTTAATGATAAAAAAAATCCATTTAGGTGATTTGTCTAAATCAAGGCAAAACGATCTGGGTAAATAGTGTGTATATTCAACAGAGCATATTGACTAACATTGCAAAGTAAATACATCAAAATACTGTCGAAGTCTATTGCCCAGAACCAGTGACCCTGACATCTGGGATTTTCTTACTGCCAATTTCTGAGTATTACTGTTTAAAAAGTTTCCTAGAGAAGCATAGGCACTCTCTATCCTGCTCTCTCTCAGGCTCAGCTGAAATAAACCAAAGATAGCTAACAACAGGTTTTTATTTCTCGGCTTACTGTTTCACATAATGTCATTTATTATTTTTTAAATCTTCCATCACATTTAGTGTATCTCTATGATAATTACTTTTAGTTTTAATTGCACAAATTTCAAATAAATCTAAAAAAGGATAGACCTAAAAATAGCCATGTCAGGATTCATAATAATTAACATTATGAAGAAGAATGGGGAGAAGTTTGCTTTCAAATGTCAAGTGAAGTTTTGTATGAGCCATACAAAAGAATAGCATCTGGGTGAGGCATGGTGGCATACACCTTCGTTCCCAGCACTCTGGAGGAAGAAACATGCAGTTCTCTGTGAAATCAAATCCAGCCTGGTCTACATGGCAAGATTCAGGACATCTGGGACTACACAGTCAGACTCTCTCAAAATTCCCAAACAACAAAATATCAAAAGAACAAAAGTGTAGCAGTAGCATCTATTCCTCATATCTACTGTGTGTGTGGGGGGGGGTGTTAAAGTTCAGAAAAGAGCCTTTTCTTTGTACACTTTAATTTTAATGTGGGCAACTAATTTTTACCAATCCCTTTATGGTAAATCAGGCTGCCGGTTTGTAAACCCTAGTTTTGTTGCAATAAGCTGTGGATGAGAACTCAATGTCAGTTTCAATCCTTTTTGTAGCATCTCATATTGGACAAATACATAATCACAGGAAGCAAAGAATTCTCATAATATGCAAATTTTCATTTTACCTATAAACTATCTGTTATGTGTGTATATGTGCTGGTTATTTATTTAGTAGCTTATAAGGATAATAGATTTTTAAATATTTACTTTTATTGAAATGAAATGCATATAGCATATGTAATATCCATTAATCATCTTAATGTCTATGTATTCAATGACTTTTAGCACATTTACAGTATTATACAACTGAAATTTTTTAAATTTTATTTTCTTTCTATTTTATTTTTCCCTTTTTATTGAATTTTTGTGATTTTCATACAATATAATTTGACGATATTTAGATTTACTCCCTAAATCTTACCTCATTCCATTGCCCACCACCCAATTCAACATACTCTATTATATATGCAATAAGGGCTATAAAGTCTAATCTGTGTCTCCAATTGTCTCTTAGTGTGGGTACATCTACTAGGACTAGGGCCTGGCCAGCACACCAAGTGTCCCATGCTTGAAAGAGATTGCTTTTGCCCCTCCCAGCAGCCATCTGCAACCACAATATCCTTAGGTGGAATTAGAGCTTCCAACCTACTTTCTCACTTCCTCTCCTTTATGCTGTTCTGCTTTGAGCTTGCATGGTACTTATGCATTCTGTCACCCTTGCTGTGAAATCATATGAGTAATTGATCAGCTATCTGGAAAACTCTGTTTCCTTGAATGTCAATTTAATATAACTCAGACTCACCTGGGAAAGGAGTGGTATTTTAGTACAAGAGTGCCAATTAGGGGTTTTTTTTCTTTTTTTTTCTTTTCTCTTTCATTCTTTCTCTTCCTTCTTTCCTTCCTTTCTTTTGACACTAGAACAGAAATCACACCTGTAGGCCAAAAAATGTTGTAAAAATTAAACAACCATTAACTTTTATCAGCATACCTGGACAAATCATCTCTTAATACCTCAGAAAATACCTCATATTGCTAGAGACATACATCCAGTTTGAATGAATAAAATACATTTTAAAACATTACAAGTCTGACCACATGGAAACAGAAATCTCACCTTTAGTCAAATGAAGAAATGCAAACATTTTCAGCCACTAGACTTAGAAAAGTACAGGAATATGACAATAGCAAGGGCTAAGAAAATAATGAGTCTTCCCCTTTCCCCACATATATTCATTGTAATTCCAGTAAAAATCCCCATGAGCTTCTTCACCGACCTAGAAAAAAACATCCTAAAGTTCATTTAGAAGATCAAGGCCCTGGATAGCCAAAGCAACCCTGAGCAAAAAAGAGTAATGCAGGGGGGGATTACTATATTTGACTTCAAACTATATTAAAGGGCTTTAGCCTTAAAAACAGCCTGGTATTGCACAAAACAGACCCATAGTTCAATGGAACAAAATTGAAGATCCAAACTTGAGCACATGCAATTTCAGCCACCTCATATTTGACAAAGGGGCCAAGAAGACTCAGTGGAGGAAAGACAACATCTTCAGCAAATGGTGTTGGCAAAACTGGACCACCACTTGTAGAAGAATAAAATTAAACCCCTACCCCTTGCCCTGTACAAAAATCAAGTCCAAATGGATCAAACATTTGCACCTGAAACCTGAAACTCTGAAAATGATATAAGAAATTGTTTGCAGCAACCTACAAGTCAAAGGCATGGGAAAAGTCTTTCTAAATCAGACAGCGGATGTGCAAAAAATAAAGTCAATAATTGACAAGTGGGATCTTAATAAACTCAAGAGTTTCTGTACAGTGAAGGAAACAAAGTAGTGAAGAGAAAACCCACAGAGTGGGAGGAAACAATCACCAGTGATACATCTGATAGATCATTAACATCCAGAATATATAAAGTACTCAAATGACCCCCTAAAAAGATGGAGTAAAGAGCTGAACAGAGACTTCACAAATGAAGAAGTAAAGATGACTGAGAAACATCTTAAAAAGTGTTCAATGCCAATATTAATTAAGGAAATGCAAATTAAAACAACTTTAAGATTTCATCTCACTCCAGCAAGACTGGCTATGATCAAGGTGAGATTTTTAAACCAGTGAATTACCTTTTCCCATGCAAGGAGATAAGGAGTTGAGCCACCTAGGTAAGCTCTGATAAAGGATGGACAAAACATCCTAAAATACAGACCACACAGAACTTGTCTACCTATAAATCATCACTTTTGGAAGCAGCAAATAGAATTTGAGGTAAGAATGAATATGTTTTGCTTGCCCAGAATTCTGCTTGCATCAAGCCAGCTGGTTCAGATTATAAACCACTCAGGATTCAATAGCTAACAACAATGAAAAAAAAAAAAAAACACATAACATTTTGGTCTTCACACCCTTAATGTCCATCTTCCTTATCCATAAATGTTTATTCTTTATAAGATATATTTTATTGATTTTTTGGGGATCACACATAATATATCTTAATCCTATTTAGCCCACCTACCTTATGTGCACTCCCCCCATAGCCTAACCATTGAACGTCATGCATTTGTCATATACAGTAAGGCCTATAAAGTCAAGTTTGTATAACCAGATGTCTCTGGGTGTGAGTTCATCCACTGGAGCCTTGCCAGCCTACCTAGCATCACTTCCTTAAAGATCAATTCCCCATCACTCAGCAGTGATCAGGAAACAGTTTCTTAGAAAAGTTGTGGCTTCCTGCTCATTTCCCAGTTCTATGCTGGTTTTTGTCTGATTGAATTTGCATAGAACTTGTGCATGCTGTCACCATTGCTGTAAGTTCCTATAAGCAAGGTCCCAGGCATCTGGAAAACTATTTCCTTATATTCATTCTCAACTCTTAACAGTCTTTCTGCCCTCTCATCTGCAATGGTCCCTTAACCCTGGGTGGGTGAAGTTTAAACATTAGGAGTCCTGTACAGAGACCCACACTCTATAGTCTCTTATTCTCTACACTTTTCCCAAATTATTATTCTTTAACATTGATAGATTTAAATCTTTCACACCACATGCCAATGCCTAAATAGGCTGCATTAAAGAAATAAGCCTGACAGTGCTTCAAAAGAATGCACACCTGCATAAGGAGTCTTAGCGATGTTTTCTCTAGAATAGCTTGGCCTCTGGGTATGCCTTTGGAGAACTACTTGATTGACTGATGTAGGAAGCCCCAGCAGCATTCTGAACAGCACCATTTCCTAGGCACGGAGTCTTATTTTGCCTTAGGAATCTCTCCATCTCTCAAGCCATGACACTGTAAGTTTTTCACATTGCCTGACTAGAATTTATAAGGATTCTGTTCCTCAAGCTTGTCCAGCAATTACCTTATCTTCCCCCATGAACATCTATTTCTAAAAAAAAATTTGCCTGCTAATAGCTTTTAAACTGTACCTATGCCTCTTCTCTTCTGTTTTACATCTGAAAACTGATAAGAAACCAAGGTTACTCTATTTTGTAACTAGTGGATGATTCAAATTGCATAACGAATTGCATAACTTTTTGACTATATGTTAACTTGTGTTAGTTACTATTATTTGGTTATGATAAAAATGCCACAACCAGAAGTACCTTTCAGAAGAATGCTTATTTTGGCTGTCATATCCAGAAAGAGTCCAGAAAGCCAGAGGAGGAGTGGAAACAGGCAACTAGAGCAAAAAGAGAGAACATCACATCTCAACTGCACATAGGAAGTAGAAAGAATTGGAAGTAGGATGAGGCTATAAACTCAAAGCCTGCCCCAATGATGTATTCCTTCATCAACTTTCGTAAAGGTCCCATAAACTCCCCAAACAGCTCCACCAAATAGGAACAAAGTGTTCAAATACCTTAGCCCATGGGAACTATTGCTCATTCAAACCACTAGGAAGTCACATTCTCTCCTATAGCGAAAATCATTAAGCAGTCTCCTTGCCCAGTCTTTCAAGTCATTTTTACACCACCTTGACAAGTCTGTCTTGTTTCCAGAAATCTTCATTATACAACTAAAAAAAAAATTTTTCCTAGCCTCTTGATGTGTGTGTGTGTGTGTGTGTGTGTTGATTATTAGCCTCTACGTCTGATGAAATTTTGGATAAATATCTATCATGTCTATAGAGTGACACAACAAACAACTACTATATTCACTCTGTAAATTTCTCATGAGGATTAAATAGTGTGAAAAATGCACTCTGGTCACAATAAGTATTATCTTGGCAAGGAATTTTAGTGAAGAGAATTTTTCCCAATATCTCCTTTCCATCCCCAAATTGTGACTTTTTCTGTCTTAGAAATACAAATGCTTGTTTCTGTGTGTCTCTAGGCTTCAGGAAAGAATAGAGAAGCGAAACTATCTTCTGGGGATTAGAACTGGCATGGCTTGCTTCCAGTCCTTCTGATGTGTTCCTAACTCATGCCCTCAAAATGGCTATGGTTTACTCACTCAGCATGCCTAAGAAAAACTTGAAAGCAAACTGACCCACAGATGGTTTCTATTGGGCCCACACAATGTTTTAAAAATATTTTTGTATCAGTTGCCAGTATTTTTAAATCAGAAGATATGCTATAAAATTCTGTTTCTAGTTCTGTTGAAATTTTATAAGATCTAACATCATTGCACATAAATTTCTCATTAACTTGACAATAACCAGCACCTTTAGATGGAATGTGAGCTCATCATATCGTGTTATTTCTATTTGTTCACATCTTATATCGAATGTCATTAAAAATTATAGTTTCACTATTGGTTTATCTTATAATTGTGATTTTACACACTAGCATAAATAAAACTAAGAAATGAAATATAAACCATTGTTCTACTTACCTTCTCTATTGCTATGATGAAACCTGACTAATACGAACTTGGGGAGGAAAAGGTTTATCTGGCTTACATCTCTCACTGGTCACATTTCATTATGGAGGGATCCTAAGGTAGGAACTCATGGCAGGAAACTGGAGGCACGTGCTGAAGCACAGGCCATGGAGGAACACTGCTTATTGGTTTGTTCCCCTGCCCCATGTACATCCTGGTTTCAAATATAATACAGGTCCACCTGCCCTGGCTGACACCACCCAGAGAGGCCTGGGTCCATCACCCAAAAATCAAGAACATTCCCCACAAACATGGCCACAGGCCAGTCCAATGGAAGCTATTCCCCAACTGAGGTTCCTTCAACCCAAGTGTGTGTCAAGTTGACATCCAAAAGTATCCAGCTTAAGCATATTTTAGTCACTACATTATTTGAAGCTACATAGTTAACAGGGAAATGTAAGTCAATTTTTCTGGAAGCTGAAAATTTCAAGATTGATTCTCTTACCTCCTCATTTCTAGCAAATGGTACTGAAATGGTGAGAGTGTTCAAAAGATATTACTTAGTGAGAAAGGAAGGCAGAGAGATTCAGAAGCCAGTTTTTGTTCTTTCTATAACAACTCATTCTTCAGGAACTAGTCTTAGTGTCAGAAGAGGCACATTAATCCCCTCCAAAGACTGTGCTGCTAATGACCTAGCCATTTCTCACTAGGCCTTGACTCTTGAAAGTTTTGCCATTTTAGCACTGAACCACTGAGTTTTTAGCAGCCAAGCTTTCAGGAAATGATGTTTTAAGGGATACACTTAAGCCATGTTTAAAGCATAGCAAACTATAAGGGTAATGTGCTTCCAGAAAAAGAGTAAGGCAGTTAAACTAACCTATTATACTCAATGATAGGCTTTTCCCTGGCCTCTCAGGCACCATCAAGGTATGTTTTGTACAAATAGAAGATTCAATAGGAAAATATACAACTAAGAATACCGTGCCTGACAAATGTGCACTTTACAAATAAAAAGAGATAAAATTTTCCCAAATAAATGAAAACTGAGGAAGGTTGTCATTATGGCACTTGACTTAGAACTCTTAAAAACACTTCTGTAAGTTGAACAAAACAATGCTCAACAACAAGACAAATGCATATTGATGTATAAATTTTGCTGTTAAAGGTAAATAGAAAACATAAAATATGGCAATATGCTAATGCTGTAATAACTCCCTTTAAGTCCTAATATACAACTTAAAAGTCAAGAATAAACATATCTCTAAAATTATTGTTAAATATCATTAAATAACTTTAAGATTAAATAAAGATTATAAACTCTTCAGATATAGGATACATTGTGATCTATATTATGTATAATTCTTAATACTGCATTGTACTGTTAAAAGTTGCTGATAATGGGCTGGAGAGATGGCCTAGCGGTTAAGAGCGCCGACCGCTCTTGCAGAGGACCGGGATTCGATCCCCAGCACCCACATGGCGGCCAAGAACCATCTGAAACTCCAATTCCAGGAGAACTCCAGTTCCAGGGGAATCTGACACCCTCTTCTGACCTCCGCGGCATTGCACGACACGGGTGCACAGACCTGCATGCAGACAGTACATTCATATGCATACAGAAATAAATAAAATTAATAAAAAAAAGTTTAAAAAGTTGCTGATAATTAGTTCTTAAGTGGTCTGATAATGAAATAAAGTAAGTAAATAAAAATCGAGGTATAAGAAAAATTTAAAGTGATGAATATATGTATAGGCTTGCTTGTGATGAGAGATTTTCTAATTTACAGATTAATGCATATCAGGTACATGTAGATTTTAGTATATCAACATACTTTAATAATGTGCATTAAAATAAGATTTAATGTCTGAGGAGATGATTCATCATTAAGAGCAGATACTGCTGTTCCAGAGGATCCGAGTTAAATTTCTTACATGCATGTCAGGTGACTCAAAAGTATCTGTAACTTCAGCTCCTGGGAGATCCAACTCCTCCGGCTTCCTAAGACACTTGAACTCACATGCAAATAGCCACTCACAGACACATCCATATACATATAATTAGAAAAAATAAATCTTTAAAAAATAAAATTTAAGATAAGATGTTGTTGGACACACCTTTGATCCAAGCACTCAGGACTTAGACCCAGGCAGTCTTCAGAGCTCGAGGCCACCATTCTCTGTATAATGAGTTCCAGTCTACCCAGGACTACCTGGTGAGACTTTAGTTTGAGAAAAAGGATTTAATGGGGTATTAATGACATGAGGTTTATGCTGGATAGCTTCATTTGTCAGTGTGATACACCTGGGTAGAGGGACTCTCAATTAAGAAAGTGTCTTTGTGCAGGGCATGGTGGTGCATACCTTTAATCCTAGCACTTGGGGGCAGAGGCAGGCAGATCTCTGTGAGTTCAAGGCCAGCCTAGTCTACAGACTGAGTTCCAGAACAGCTGGAGCTACAGGGAGACCCTGTCTCAAAAAGACCAATAATAATAATAATAATAATAATAATAATAATAACAATAATAATAATAAAATGTCTTCATTGGATTGGACTGTGGCTATGTCTGTGGGGCATTTTCTTGTTTTTTTGTGTGTGTTATGTGGGAGAGCCTACCACACTATGGATTGTACCACCCCTGGGCAGATTTCCTTGTGTTGCATAAGGAAGCAGGCTCAGTATAGGCCAGGGAAGTAAGCCAGTGAGCACCATTTCTCCATGATCTATGCTCCGGGTTCCTGCCCTTATTTCCTGCTTTGGTTTCCTTCCATGATGAACTGTGTCCCAAGAGAATTAAGACAAAACAAACCCTTTCCTCCCTTTGTTCGTTTTGGTCAGTGTTTTTATCACAGCAATAGAAGCAAACTACAAGGCTTTTCAAATATGGACACACAAAATTCCCTTGAGGCCTCCATGCATGTGCACAGGCATGGACACTTGCATAGACACATGCATATGTGCTTACTCAGACTCATACCTAAAGATAAATAAATGGATACATAAATACAACATAGAAGCAGCCTACAAAACATAAACCTGATAACATTTGAGGTACAGTGAGTGTATTATCAGACTTCTACATACTAGACTGACTTGAGCAGAATCTTGTGACCCATGAATTAGCTAATTCTGGATAGCCAATTTTGATGCCAATTGTGAGTAGTGCCTAGAAAAAAAAAGATGTGGAATCTAGACTCTTACTGCTGAAAAAAAAATATGCCAGTCATCTAAGTCCAGCTTCTTTGCCAATGTAGGAGTTTTGGACTTTGTGGCATCACTGAAATGAAACCTTATAGTTCCCAGATGGATTTTTAGTGTCAAAAGCCTAAAAAAAATTAAGCCACTGGCAGGGAAACACATGAGGGACACGATGCAGTTAATGGCTGTTCAGGGAGAATGTGTCATCTTTTTCAGTATTATAGATACATAGAGTAAGTTGTCCATACTCCAGTAAATGACCTCCCAGCATTGTTCGTGCAAGCACACGTAATTAAACCTAGTCTCTCTCTCTTTCTCTCTCTCTCTCTCTCTCTCTCTCTCTCTCTCTCTCTCTCTCTCTCTCGCACACACACACAAAGTCATGAAAGTAGTTGAGAAACGTACTGAAGAATAAGAGTTTTAGGTAGAGTGGGGATAGAGAAGGGAATGTGTGGTGAAAACAACTATAATTATTTATGTCCATGAATAAAACTGGCAAAAACTAAAAAATAACGATCACATTAAAATAGAATCTAAATGATATTACTACATCCTGTTGTTCTCAACTGTAAACATCAAGTATTTGAATTCTCTGTTGACTCAAACTACAGTTCTCTCTTTCTCCATTCCTGAAATAACTGACGTTATTTCAAAATTTGGAGTACCAAAAAGCAGGACTAAAAATTGTCTGAAAAATGATTCCCAATTTCTACATGCTTTTAACTTAACATTACATTAAACTGACTAGGTATAGTAGATAAAATCACATTTTAAGCTAAGAACACTCTCCCCCCATCTTGACATTCCCTGTGATTAATATTGAAAGCATAAAAGATACATTTTCTCAGTGAGCTTAAAGAATAGAATGACTTTAAGTCAAGTCCATGTCAAACAATTAGGCAATCAAGGTGGGGAAGGAGCCAGTAACTTTAATTTCCAAGCTATTAGAAGTTTCTAATTCTTCATTGGCATACAAGTAGTCATAATTATACCTTCATTGAAAAAAAAATCTGAGGATTGAGCAACACTGTTAAGATTTAGAAATAGGAAATTGCTCATAGCGGTCATTTTTTTTCATGATGGTTAACCAGAAACTAATGGGTTTTGGTTTTTAAATAGCACTTGGATTTTTCTACTGTAATTTCCTGCTTAATTATAAGAATTACTGTGAAACCATACCTGTAAATTATGGCTTCAACCTGGTGGAAATGCTTCCTCACACTCATATGCTAAGAATGCTGAACTTCTCATGAAGCATCCTGCCAACAGCAGTTAATAGCATTTTCCAGTAGACCTCTCTGGGACCTGCCACTTAGTACATATTTTGCATAAATCTTCTGTCAATTTAACCTTCCAGATAATAAGAATAAAATGACAAATCTATTTCCATTACGTAAATATATTTCCTAAAGATTGCATTAAAATGAATTATATACTCTTGCTTTTCCTTTTACAATGCACAATAAGGTAAAAATATTAAAGAGAGAAGATTAGCATTTGGGAATGAATTTCCACACTCAGTATTTACAATCTATTATAGTCTTTAATATATCTTCATTCACTACAAGAACATATTATTATTGACAAAAGGAGATAGATGATAATTTCAGCCCCATCTTCAATTTAGGTTTAAGTGATAAAATTTTAAAAATGTGTCAATAATTACAGGAAATAGTTTCTATTCCCATCTATGCAACAGTTGGTGAAGCCGTTAATGTCTCATTTCTATCGAATTTTTTTCCTGGTCTTTTCGTGACAGGGTCTCCCCGTAGCCCCAGGTGTCCTGGAACACTGTAGACCAGGCTGGCCTTGAACTCACAAAGATCAGCCTGCCTCTGCCTCCCAAGTGCTTCTCTTTACAACCACACAACTACATAGCTAGCTTTCTAAGGTCCCCATTAAAGTTCCAGCTGCATGCTAGCTGCTCTGTGTGTTGCCATGTCAGGTGTTGTTTTCATAGGCACTGAACTTGGACTTCAATGTCTGTTCTCTCTAACTTTCCTTCATAAATTCAGTACAAGCCTTCAGAGGGGTGTCCTCGAAAATGAGGAATGATGTCAGACAGGCAATAGTTTAGTGAGCTAGGTTCCTGAAAATACAGACTGCTCCAAAGCTAACCTATGCTGGTGGCCTCTAAGTTCTTGTTTCTCAAATTTGAAGAATAAAATTCGTGGACCACAAAATGGTAAGCTTCATGAGCAAGTTTTTTTATGGGAAAAATAAAAAATTCCTATAGGTGGGAATCAAAGACAAAGAAAGATAGCTCCCCTCTATAGCAGGAGCAGGTGCCCAGAAATTATACACAACTGAGCTATTATCACATAGGCATTTTATGGGACCAATAGAACCAGATGAAGAATGGGAGGAAGTGAGCTAGTTTTTCTAGCTAAATCATCTACAAGTTTTCCAGGGTACTTCTCAGTTTTCATTACATCCTCATGTATCATCTCCAAGCAGGAGTGTTCATTTGGGAGACAGGACCAAAGATATTTCTTGCTTCTACCCAAGGACAGCAGTCAAAATGTCTGATTTTGTGTCTCTATCCTAAAATTTTCTTACCATTTTCTGTCTCCTGTTCTCCATCGCATCTGGTCTATGGCCAATGAGAACTACGTGGGCCCTGAACTGCAACTAGGGGAATCTCTAAGTGTCTTTAGTAGCAAGTGTTCTCCATGCAGTCTCAGGTAAACATGGCACTGCAAGGTATTTATCCCAGAAGACTCTGACATAGAAACTCTTTTTTTTGAAATTTCTTTTTTTTTTTTTTTGAGGTTTGAACCCATGATATGTAGCCAGTTATCAATTACTGAGATGTCCTCAAGGATATTCCCTATTGTCCCAGGGGAAAGCTGTTGATTTTTTTTAGACAGATTCCCTCTATGTAGGGCCAGATATTCCCAAACTTGCTGCAGCCCAAAATGTTTTAGAATTCATGGCCCCTCCTTACCGCCAAACCCAGGTTACATTCACTGTTGGAGAAAATTTCCTTAACAGAGAATCTCTCCTTAGCAAAAATATCCTCCATACTATCAGTATTTGTGTGTTTGTGTGTGTGTGTGTGTGTGTGTGTGTGTGTGTCTGTTTTGATATTTGTAATTTTCTTCCGTTTTGTTTTCTTGTCAAACTGCAAAGCAAACTGTCTACACTGCTCTTCTTTTTTGTTCATTTGTATTTGAAATTTAGCCAAAAGGATCGCATAATAGCTGTGTGGCTGGCCTGAAATTTCCTACATCAATTACATGTGTTTGTCACCCTGAAGCTTAGCCTCACACAAAGTCTTAGGGCCTGGATAAATAGCTTTCAAATTCTTGGCTATAGTGTGACATACATGGTGATGAAGAAACCTTAGGTTCCAAATGATTCTACATGGTGACAACTTCTTGGTGGCTTTTGTGGAAGGCTGAGTCTCACAACGACACCCACACACACACACTTAATAGCCCCTCTAATATGACTCAGTCCACGGCACAGGGCACTCCCAGCACCAGAGTCTGAATAACTAAACTCCTCCCCAAATATCTTCATAACAGAGCAATCCAACCTGCACTCCCCCAATATGACATAACCTTAGCCTCAAACCCCTGCCCCATCCCCAAGGGAGAAAAATATAAAAAATCCTGTGTTCTTAAGGGAGGGTGTGCTATCCTCCAAATCCCAAGCTATAAGTGCCCATCTCCAGCCCCTGGGTCATGAGGTGGTACCCTCTCACATTTATTCTCTCTTAAATCTACTGACTCTGTAGAAGTCAGTTTTTCTTTTTAAAAATATATTTTATTTATTATTTTATTTTATGTGTATGAGTGTGTTGCCTGTATGTACATGAGTGCACCCATTCCATGCAATACCTGTGGAGGTCAGAAGAAGAACTGGAGTTACAGACAGTTGTTAGCTGCAGTGTGGGTACTAAGAATAGAACTGGGGTTTTCTGCCAGAGCAGGCACTGTTCTTAACCACCAGCCCAGAGGGTCAGTTTTTCTTCATCTGTGTCCTCCTTTCTATTTTCTTACACATGGCAAGAATAATTTCTAATGAAGATCTCCTTTAGATCTGAAACTTTATTAACACAGTATTTACTGCACCCATTCCTATCATCATTCTGGAATTCTGACACTTCATCGTAATTATTAGTTAAGCTCTTCTTACAATATTCAAAGCTTCTATATACCCTTCAAAACTTCCTGAACTCCTGTAAACCAGATATGGAACTTTCTTTGCATCAAGACAAGTACAACTACAATTATTCTGCATTTTGCTGTCATATGGTACTCAACTTTCTGTTACTGTAACAAGTATCAGAAATGAATGAAATTACAAAGAAAAATGTTTATTTTCACTCACATTTTTAGAGGCTTCAGTCACAATGAATTGACTCTATTGCTTTGGTGCCTACAGTGAAGCAGAATAGCATGGCAGGAAACACGTGGTGGAATTCAAATGTTCACCTCATAGCTAGGAAGCAAAAAGAGAAAGCAGATAAGAGCAAAACTTTGTGAGAACAGTTACTGGAAGACCTCCTACTGTGCCCACCCTCTTAATGTTTCCATTGTTATGCCTAGATCACTGGGACCCCCCCCCCCCAAGACCTAGGCTTGGCTCCAATGTAAATACAAAGAGTCTTTAATTCAAGCTGAAGCTTGGACAGCCACCCTCCTGACAGCAGGCTGGGAGAAGTGGTCCGGGAGGGCGGGGGGGATGATATCATTTAAAGGAAAAACTGCAAATGGGGAATTTTCCAATTCTGGCATTTTGTTATTGATTCATAGGGACTGAGGAAACATGATTTTTAGATGATAGGTCGGGGCCACCTGGCAGCTTTGGTGGCACCATGCGGGGCGGGGAGATTTTACTCACTGAGTACATCCTGGCGGAAGAGCAAACATGTTTAACCTTCGGTCTTTCCCTGTTAGTTATTTTCAACAAACGATCTTCGGTCCTTCCCTGTTAGCTATTGAGATATTCTGTGATTTCTCCTGGAATCTGAGGATGGGGGGCTGTTTCTCAGATGGTATATTTCCACAAAATAGAAAAATGGAGTCTATCTTGTTCCCTTATAACTGATCCCTCTTTACACCATTATATCCTAACAGTGTCAAGCCTAAAACAAAGCCTTTAAAACATGAACTTTTGGGAATACGGCAGCTCTAAGCTATCAAATCTTGAAAATATCTAATCAAGTGCCTCAAATGTGAAATTCAGAAACTACCTGAAAGCAAAGCAATGAGGTTATTTTATCGGCTTTAAGTACTAATAGCTTTATGGCTCTTAGAAAAAGTGACATTGGGAGTTTCTTTTACAAGACAAAGCCAAACACATGTAGATGGAAAACAAGGAAAATGTGAACTCCTTTGAAAGTGACCAACCCTCCCCCCCAAAAAAAAGTTGCCTCTAAGACTGATATAGCCTATATGAACCACAGATCTACTTAGGGTTAGGCTTCTGAATTTGCTGTCCTTTGGCTCCTGGCTAAAACTGATTGATAGGATTGGCAAATCCCAAAGTGTGTGTATGGGGGGATTGTATGAAAGGAATTACCAGCTTTGAAAACACAGCTATTAACCTTGAGCATCTTTAATCACCCACCAATTAAGCATAAGCACCCTTAAGCTCCCGGTGATTAACCTTTATTGCCCCACATTGTTCCCACAGGCTCTCCTATTTACTTAAAGACAAAATACAGGAATGAGAAACTGCAATAGTGTTAACCTTTTTTATAATGTTATTTTGGTTGCAGTGATGTAAAAAAATAATACTCGATTAGCTTTGAAAACATTTTGGTTGCCACAGTGAAGAAAGTGTCGTAGGTTATCTGAAGTATTTGAGTCAAAGGCTCTGGGCAAAACTAGCTTTAAGAAAATCAGTTTCCTGACTGAAATATTGGAAAAGCAATATACTAGGAATGAGAACTTCTGGATGTTATATCCAATTTAATATGAATAGAACAACTGAAAATTCACCAAGATACTCTGATCCTTCTTGTTCTCAGGTATAAATGGAAAGCAATTGTTTTTTGTCATTTTGTCCATTTCATCTCTTTTCTTTTTTTCTGTGTTTTGTTTATTATTTGTTAAGGTTCTGTTTTCTGTATTTTAGTCCCCTTGATAAAATAATTTAAAAATGGATTCAGGAGTATGCTCAAATACTAATTTATTAGAGTCTTGGGGGAAAGCCAGCAGCTGAAAAGATGTTAGTTGGATAAGAGTTAGAAAGAAAATTATGTGTTTTTGAATTGAGGAGAAGCAGCATCCCCTGGATGGTTTTTATTCTCATAAAAGAATTTAAGAATGGGCTCAAAGTGTGGCTTTGGGATAATTTTCTTAGAATCTTCAAGAAAAATCCTCAGAGTAGGCAAGCTGAGAATCTCAATAGCAGCTGCCCTGAAGAGGAGAATGGAGGGGGAAAAAATGGCTAAGTCTGCATGGTAGTCAGACACATGGCTTACTGGCAGCCATATGATGGGAAGAAGGATGCTTTAGAGAAAAAGTAAAGAAATACAAGATGCTAAGGCAGCCCAAAGCATTGAAGAAAGCATGTTTTAGAAAGGGAAAGATTACAATTCAGAAAATCCACCAGACTTAACAGAGACCTGCAAGTCTGTGGCCAGAAGCCTGCACTGAGAGGTGGGACTCCAGGCAAGAAAAGTTCAACACCTCATTAACATACTTAGCATGACTTAAGGTGAACCCACCTTCCCGGGGGGTCCTCCCATGACCAGAAGATTGACTAGTGAAATTGGAAAGGTAGATTTTTTAAGGGATAGATTACAGATTTTACAGTGTTTACCAGGCATTGTTATGGGGATGACTTGCTACATTTTGATTTAGGTTCAAGAAAGCATGCTTCTTCATTAACAAATGTTAACAAGCAATCAAGCAACCTGGCACAAAGGGGGAGGGGAGGGAAGTTTAGAGAAAGAGTGAAAATAACCATTGTCAGAAAAAGCATGTTTAGAATTTTGTTTTCCAAATAAAACAAATGGGGAATGGTTTCCCTAATTTGTGCATACTAGTACCAAATCCTCCAATTGAAAGGCAAGCTGAGCAAGTTATTTTTATATTTCTTTCTATCTGAAAGCAACTGTGATGTTATAATATGATTCTCTTAATGAGCCCTAGAACTACTTTACCACTTACTTTCAGACATGGTAATTAATGTATATGGATGGAAGGTATATATTCATATTTTAGAGTAATATAAAATTAAAGGGAAAAATGTGAATCCTAAACATATATCAGAGTTAACAGAGTTTATTCCTGGAGGACATAATTCTGGTACATATATGACATTTATATAAGCATATTTTGGAGCTATACAATTGGGAGGGAACCACAACAACATAAGGACTGGGTCAAAGAACGGACTGATACAGTTAAATTCTGCCCAAAACAATAAACCTTTGCAGAGAAACACTTAAAAAAGACCGAGAAAATGATGCAGGACAATTATGCCAAAATGCAGGAACTGGAGTGGGGTGAGGGGAAGGGAAAAGGGAATATGTCTAAATTAAACTGAAAAACCATGTATGAAATACACAAAATGCCAATAAAAATAAAAAATAAAAATCGCAAAATAATTGAATAGACATTTCCCCAGGGATATTTTAAAAATGTATGAGAAAATACTTAATATCATGCATAGATAAGTGAAAATTAAATGGTCTGGGGAATGAGATTTCAGAGTAGAGAAAGGAGTAAGGGAAAGGGCAATTTACACTGAAGAATTTTAGTAAAATAATAATTTGGAAACCTGTTGCTGTATAAGTTGCATAAATATATACATATACATATAAACATAGAAAAAGTGATTAAATTGAGTTATGGGAGTAATGGCTCTACCAGATACTACCAAATAGCAATTACAGTGCTAGCAATTGGCTCCTTCTACCGGAGTTGTTGACCAAGGAGTTCCCATAGACTATCAAACATTGCTGGCCACTGCTATTGTTCTGCATTACTCTCAAGAACCAATTGTAAGACCCTATTGCTGAAGCACTACATATCTGGGTTGTAGGACATGGAGAAATCAAGCTGCTACTGACCAGGAAGATTCATCCCTGATATTTAGCTTTCTTGGTACTGGAAGGTTCTATGCATCATACCAGAAAATATAGTAAACATAACTCTTACACAGCTGGAAATCTTGGAAGCCACATTAACAACTGGCCTGTCAAGATATCCCCACTGCTGAAATAGTGAAAAAAAAAATGGTACAGGAGTATCCAAGCACTTTTGAATTGGGTATAAGTCCCACTTAACTGGAAACTGCACCTGACACTGTTTTCCAAGCCAAGATAGATCATATGCCACAGGAGTGAATGTATTACTCTTACTCTGTTAAATGGCCACAGTATTTAAATTACTCCTAACTGCTTACAGGAATACTTGTAGATTAGTATATCTGTCAAACCTCATCAGAGAAACTTATTCAAACTACAGACAGTGATTAACACAGAGACCCATAGTGTTCAGGGTGAGAGAATAAAGGACTGAACACTTTAGTCCTATATGAGACATCTATACTATGCCCTTTCCTCCCAAGGATCAAGGATAATAATTGTGGAAGAGGGGCTGAGAAGATTGTGAGATCCAGAAGTGAGGAAGTGGCTGAGCAACTATTGGCAAATGGCAACAAATGGAGAGGAAAAGTTGGTTTTCCTTTAAGGTGTAATGATAGGTTAACCAGGCTCCAGTGGAGATGTACACTAAAGTGCAGGAATCTTTTATAAAATGAACAGAATCTGAACTAATGATTTTAGTTAGCCTTGGCAAAGTCAATGGACCTTGTGTCTTCTTATTTGTACTTTTTCTGGGAGCTTAAATTTGGCACTCCACACAAAATATAAGGAATGTATGGGTGTATGCTTGAGAATTAATATATTGAAGCAGTAAAAGACAGTGGGCACATCTTCACTGAACCCACTGAAATTTGGGAAAGATATGTAACATTGGGTAAATGAAGTATAAGTTAACTAGGGATAAAAAGGCGGGGGGGGGGATTCTGCTAAGATAATGGTAGGGCCAAATTTGTAATTCTCCAATGAAGTTAGAGAAAATAGTTTGAATAAAAATGTGTATGAGGCCTGACTCAGGAGCACAGTTTGAGGAAACAGATATTCCAAGATATTTCAGTGAAATGTGTGTCCTCTGAGATCCTGCCACCACTTTAAAAAACAAATCTAAGAATCAGGCATTTTAGTTCATCTACTTATAATTTTGACATTGTAATGCTGCACTGAAAGACATGTGAGGACACAAACTTGACTGCACAGGTCTTAATATATCTGACAGACTATATGAAATCTGGTAGGGGGTTTATAAGATAGGTGCAGACAGCAAAGGACATCTAAATATGATCAAAATATATTGTATGAAATTCTCAAAAATTCAATATGATTCTTAGTTTAAAATGAAAATAAACAAATATTAAACTTGTTCAAGCAAATCATAAGAATATATTTGGGCAATAAAAATTGGACTTTATAGGTTAAAGAAAGAACACATGAAGTTCCATGTGTAGGTAGCTAAGGTGGATCTGGGTGGAGTTGGGGAGGGTATGAATATGATCAAAATATACTGTATGAAATTCTCAAAGAATCAATAAAATATTAAAAATTAATGAGATATAGAAAATTAATGATGTAGCATGTCATTCATATGAGACTGAAATCTATAAAATAGGAGAAAAGTTTGAAAATCATATATTAGCTAAGTGATAATTATCTGTGAGAGTTAGTGATAATTGTCAACTTCACATAATCTGGAGGCACTTTCATAAAGGCGTTTTGGACATGCCTTTTGGGATGTATTTATTTTCACATTAATTCGGAGGAGATAATCTACTGCAGGTTGAAATGTTCCTTGAACTAAGATCCTGGACTGTATTATAAAGGACTGAATGGACTGGGAGCAATCATTCCTTGAAGTGAGATCCTAGACTGTAATATTATAAAGGACAGAATGGGTTGGACACCATAATTCAATCTATTCTGCTTCTTGACTGCAGATCCAATATAACAAGATCAATCAAGTTTCTCTCACTATGACTTCCATGCCTTGCTGGGTTATAACATGGAATCATAAGGCAAAATAAATTCTTCCTATCTTAAATTGAATTTCTCACAATATTTTATCCCAGCAACAGGAAAAGGAAGTCAAATGGCACCCAAAGCATGTAAGGAATGTCAACAACTCAATAGTAAAAAAGCTAATAAATTAAAAATAAATTCAAGAAACCAGTAGTAGGGAACAGAAATGACCAACATGAATATGCAATGATACTCAAGTGAATAATCATCTGTGAATTAAAAGCAGGAAAAGATATAAACTTATACCTGTTTCAATGGTTATTAATGAAAAAATTACAGCTGTTGATAAGAAGGTGAAAAAATTAGTGCACTATGTAATATTGTGGGATTAAACAAAGTTGAAATATTTGTAGAATACTGTGTAGAGTTGTTAAAGAAATTGAAAATAGAATTACCATATTATACAGGAGTCCCAGTTCTAGCTATAAATCCAAAAGAATTTAACTCAGGGACTTAATAACCCATATTCATAGCAGAAGTATTGTTTCATAGGCAATGGGGTAAACAACTTAATTTTACATCAATGAATAGAGGAACAAAATGTACTGTATAAATTGGATACAATATCCATTAACTTTACAAAGGAAGAAAAGTCACCCAATCTAATGATACATGCCTTTAATCCCAGAAATCTGAAGGCAGAGGAAGGTGGATCTCTGTTACTTTTAGGTCAATTGGGCCTACGTAACCATTTCTAGGCTAGCCAGGGCTACGTAGTGAGACCCTATCTTAAGGAAAATAACAAGAAGAAATGAAGTCTTGAAGGATATTATAATAAGTAGACTATAAGACAGATACCCAAAATCAAATAATGTATGATTATATTTATGTGAAGTATGTGGCAAAATTCAAAGAAATGGTCACCAGGGTCTGGGATACTGAAGAAAATGAGAAATACTGTTTTTAATTTGCAGTTTGCAATATTTCTGGAAAAGTGTTTTATGGCAATGTGAAAATATTTAGCAATACATAATAGTTCTACACTTAAAACTGGCTATGATTATGATTCTTTTTATGTTTTTAGTATAGTAAAACTACATTAAAAGCCCTGGTCCACTAAAATTATCAGTTCTTGGCTTTACAGAGTAATTTTATAAGATTTTAGATCAACTTTCTTCATAATGAGCTGTAGGAAGAAATAAACAAGGCCACATTTAAAGCCATAACATCACTGTCATGTTCATATATACAGATAGTCATACGTGAATCTAACATACTATATTTTTTATATCTATTATAGTTAGCTAGAAACATGTGACTGATTCTAACCAATGGATGGCTTATTTTATCCTAAAGTATTCCCATTTAGCGAGAAAAACTACATGTCATTGATTGTCTTACAAAAATTGGAAAGGGCCAAAGCTTGTAGGCTGGTTGACCTTCCACCCACCCTGACCTATACTGGAGAAATAGTGTAAATGAGAAAGCTTTGTTTTATTAAGTCATTAACCTATGTTATAGGTTATACTCAGTATATAGGTTATACTCAGTAATATATGGCCAAGATTAATTTAAAGACTTCATTAAAATAACTTCTTTTAAAATAAAAACTTCATTAAAATAATTATCTCCTGAGATTAAGAAGATATGCTCAGGGATTATGATTACTTATTTTTTTTGCCTTCAGCAAAGTAGACACTTGATCAAGGAAAGAAGTGATTCAAGAGTGAAATAAAATGGTCAAATATTAGTCATATAGAAATACAAATCCAATAATATTTCAAAATTTTAAACAGCAGTTATGTATGTTACTTGGCTTGTCTTTACCCCATTGCCACCTCAAAAGATATGTGTGTTTACTTCAAAATAATAACACACACACACACACACACACACACACACCTTTCTAGGCAAGGAAGGAGTCCAGATCGCCAATATAATGAGACTTTCTCAATGTAGAGCTTTGGGTAGAGATTGTCGCTAATACAAATTGTATTATTATTTCAAAGAAAATTTCATTAACATATTTAGATACTGGAATTATTTTCCTTAGAAACACTGTTTCTTCTTGATCTTATGTAAACACCAATCTACAATATTAAACTTTATTAGTTTTAGGAAATGTACTCCTATTTACAAAGTCAGACAAGAAAATTGACAGACTGATTAATAAATAGAAATAGGAAATAATTTGAAATCAGATTATTTTAAGGCATTTCTGATAAATATTTTATAAGTTTATCATTCTATAATTCCTTTCAGAAGTATTGAGACTAACTTGCTTTGTATGACAAATTTGTATGACAAATTTGTATGGCAAATTATGACAACTTTGTAAAAATGTTTTATTTTATATAAAAGTTAAAGAAAGAAAATAAACTAATTATATAATAGAAAGAGCAATTGACCTAGATAAGGTATCAGTTTTGCTAGTAAATAAGCATGAAGCTTTAGTTACTTAGTTATTCTATAGGGATTTGTTATTTGTTGTTCAATTAGTATATAAAGAAATGTGTTTCATTATGACATTTTCAAGACTATTTTGCTACTCATCTAATGCCTATACCTGTCTCCCTATCAATCCATTACTAGTTTCCACCACCTACCAATATATGTCCTTTGACTTTCATATCTCATGTATTCCAGTTTTTTCTCTCTCCCTTTTAAAAATCAGTTTATATTACGCATGGATCTTAGGAACAAGATAGGACTTGGGAGCCAGTGGTGTTCAAAAAAATGTATGGTTAAAGCTCCTTCTGTAGGAAGCATAGTGTTTGGTGAGCTACTTCCAATGTAAAATAAATAAACTACTCTATTTATTTGTAGACAGCACTTCCTTTGGTCTGTTTTCAGACATTGGCTAAGCACAACAGGAACATCAATGCAGGATCTGACAAAAGATGAAATTACTCTGATGACAAGTGATGTAGGTTCAATATTTTCCTTCAACCCTACCGAACAATTCCTTTAAATGTTTATTAGTCTAAAGGCTTTTTCCATCTTCTCCAGCTTGTTTTCTGTCTAAAACTGTTTGTCTTTAGATGAAGAACCATTGGCAATTGATAGGCACTTGAAAAGTGAGAGTCAGTTTTCTTTAAAGGTGTGGCACCCAGTAGGTTGACTAGATTCCAAGGGATGGGCCCACATCCACATTTGGGGAACAGAAATTAGACTTTAAAGATCTTTAAAAAATGATAATGGAATAACCTTGTCAGCCCATGAAAGGAAACAGCCAGAATTGACCAGAGTCCAAGTCAACAGCTCCAGAGAGAGTGGACTGTTTTACCTCTCATCCACCTGTGCCCCTTTTCTAAGCCTAGGGAACAACCTGCGGAAGAGGGGGCGTGGTAGAATGTAAGGGCTGCGATTGGGGTGAATGGTGAAACTACAGCAATGTAGTCTGGACACTCATTTGATCAACTTGATTGAACAAACAACCTGTCACCCCCCACTGGATGGTGGGGCTGTAGGTGTTTGGGCACAACAGCCTGCAGATAGGTTTTGCATGAAGGATGCTTGTACTCATGGATTATCACTTATAGCTAAAAATGAAAAAAAAAAACTGAGAGAAAGATGCAGGACAGTTATGGCGGAATGCATGATCTGGGATGGGGTGGGGGGGGGAGGGAAAGGGAAATAAGCCTGAACTGAATTGGAAAAAATGTATGAAATGCACAAAACATCAATAAAAATTAATTTAAAAAAAATGATAATGGATGACATAAAGTTGAGCAAGGGATACTAGGGTTCAGGTTTTTGACTGGTTCAGTTTTTGACTGTGACCAAAATATATTGTATAAAATTCTCAAAGAATCAATAAAAATAATATTGTAAAGTATAAAGAAATTTTTCAGAAAAATAATCAATGCTCAGTTCTTTATGAGCATGTATTTCAAGAAAGTTTTAACAAATATTTGGAAAGAGATAAATGACTATTTTGCACAATTGCCTGATTTGGCAATTTCTCTGCCTAAAATCTACCTACTTGTTTTACTGAATAAAAAATTTCACTTGGTTGTTTGGCATGTGGAAACCCCCATGATTTGTATTTTTATCAGGTTATTTTTTCGAATAGATCTGTATAGAAAGATTCAAATTTCATTATTTTGTGCATACACAGGAACAAAGCAGGTTTTATTACCCTAAGGTCAAACTTTATCCATTCATCAGTTGGTAGATACCTATGTTCACTCTGTGTCCTCACTATTGTAAATAGAGCAGAAAAGCAGGGTCGTACAGTAGTTATACTTGTAGATTTTTAAGAAAATTCCAGACCGACTGATTTCCAAGCTCCACTATTTACAGTTCCATTACCATGCAAATGTTCTCCTTTCCCCATATCCACACCAGCTTGGCTGTCATTTTTATTCCTGATTGTTGCTCTTCTGACTGGTATGAGATGGAATATTAAAGTAGTTTTAATCTGCATTTCTGATGCACCTCACCACATTTCCTAAGTTTTCATATATTGAATTATCCTTTAGTGCATGTATGTGTGTACATGTTTGTCCAGCTGAAGTGTGTGTACGCATGCATGTGTGCATGTGGAGACCAGAGGACAACCTTGGGTGTTGTTTCTCAGGTACTTCCCATTATGTTTTAAAACAAGGTCTCTCATTGGCTTGAAATTCACCAAAAAGGCTAGCCTGGCTAGTATGTGAGCTCCAAGAATCCACTTGTTTCTGCCTAAACAGCATTAAGCTTATAGGTATCCATGCGCCACCATGCACCATTCTTTATTTTGTGGGTTCTAGAGGTGAAGCACAGGTTTTATGCTTCAAAAGCAAATATTTTACTGAATTTTCTCCCAAGTCCTGTATTTCATTCCAAACTGTTCCCCAATTTTGATATCGATGTTATTATTATTTATATTTATCAAATTTTTGTGAATTTCATACTATATATTTTGATCATATTAAGGTACACTCCCATTTCTGAACCACCTTACTAACTCTCTACCCAAACTATCTGTACACACACACACCACACACCACCACACACCACACACACACACACACACACATATATATATATATATATATACATAATTTACAGATTATATAGGATTTATAGACTATAAGCCTATAGGGTCAGGTTTGTGTTCCCAAAAGCCCTTCACCGTGATTCGATCCACTGGAAGCTGATCAACCTAAGGTCCTCACCCTTAAACAAGACTGAATCTTTCCTCAGCAGCCATCATTTTTCAGTAGTTCCCCAGGTCTTGTGGGGGATTGATATTTAATATCTTTTCACCCAATCTGCTGAAATGATTCTTGAGCCTTGGGAGGAATAAGTTTGCTGTAAGTGTCCTATTGAGGAATAAACATTCTCCAACCTCTTATTCTCTACACAATGGCCAGTTGGAGTTGAGCTAATCACCATCTACTCTATAAGCAAGCTTGTCTGCTGAATGATGTATTAATCTGTAGGTATAAAAATAAGGCACTAGAAATAACTGAGAGAGAGAGAGAGAGAGAGAGAGAGAGAGAGAGAGAGAGAGAGAGAATAATTGTATTAGGCTTTCTTTCATGGGTTTTGGCTGCCTAGCTTCAGGTTACTAGGCCTGATATAAATATCAGATATTGACTCCATCATACGAATTAGCTCATAAATCAAATTAGAAAGTAGTTGATTACTCCTGTAATATTCTTGTCACTATTGCACCTTGCACCGGTAGACATATTTTGCTAGGCCAGTTTTTCTGTAGCTCACAGAATTCACAGCTTGGTAAGGTTCATGTTACATTTTCTTTTTAGATTTCCTGAATAGCACCTTCCAGCACTATGAAAGCTAGATCGCAGAGATAAGGCTTTGAACTCAGGACCAGCTTGATTTCTCCTTGTTTGTTCTACAGTTGATCTATGTAGAGTCGTCTGTAACAGGGTCTTACTGTAGAGTTCTGATGGGTAACCAAAATGTGGAGCAATTTTCAGTATTGTTTGAGGGTCTTGGGACCCTGGTCAGCAGCTTCAATAAAAGGAGTTCATTCCTGGTGTTGAGCTTTTACTTCATAAGCCAATTATGTCTAGTGGGTGAAGATCCCCCTGCTACAAAATAACTCATTTTATTCTCTTATTATAATGTACATGTATATGCTGTAAGTATGTTCTATAGTGGCAGGTTTTGAAATTGCCTTTTCTAAAGATCTTTAGTGTTAGTTATCCTTCTCCATCCTTCCTTTCTCCATTCCCCACTCCCTTTAATGCTTGCTACTCCATTAGCCCTCTTCTCCCTTTACATCATTGCATTCCACCTCTCCTCCCAGGAAACCACTCCCTCTATTGTTGTTTATCTGTTCCTTGGCCTTGGTAGTTATTCAGATTTGAAACATGCATATCTATGATTTCAGGGCTTGCATCCTGTTCTAAGAGAAAACCTGCCATGTTTCTCTTTCTGGGCCTGGGTTACCTCAATCAGAATGATTGCTTCCAGTTCCATTTACTTACCTGTGAGTTTCATAATTTATTTAATTAAGAATTCATTATCATTCTATTGTGTCATAATTTCTTAAACAATGCATTTTAGAAATGTGATTTTCTTACATTTATTTCTGAATTTCCAAAACATTTGTTAGTGATTTGTACTTTCATTACACTGTTATAGAAAAACAAATTTCATATTATTTCTATTCCTTTAAATTTATTGAGTCTTATTTTATGGCCTAATGTATCTATATTCAAGAATGTTCTATATGCAGTTAAGAAAAATATATGTATTACTCATGTTGGGTGGAGTGATCTACACTAATATTTCAGCTTATGTTATACATGTGTTTTAAGTAAAGTTTTATGTTGAAATATCATTATTTGCTTATCTGAAGGGTTATGGAAATGGGAGCCCAGTGACTTGGTGACTTGGGAGGAACACTTGGTGATGGCATCTCACTAAATTTGGCTGGATGGTTCTGATTAGCTTGAGATTTATCAAGCTGGGACTTGAAAAACTAGTGTTCCAATTTGGCTTATTTGAACGGTTATTTTTTGTCCCCCATTTGGCATGCAGCTGCTAACAAGTTAAAATCATGTCCTCTTTCTTTTATTAGGAACAATCTTCATCTGGAATTCTGATTGTTGGTCTATTAAGCCATTGTTGGTTATTACTGATATTTCTAGATTAAAGGGCTATAATGCTATACCTCTCTCCATTACCCATCTTCAGCAGGTTTATCAGCTTTCAGTAAGCTTTTCAGTTTGCAGGGTTTCCACTACTTGTCCTCTTCCTTCCCGCCAAGCCCAGGATAATAGATACTGCTTTTTGCCAGAACCTCCTTCGTCTCAATATAGTTTTCATGAGCCAATCTGCTGAGTTCAGCCAAGGAGCTGAGACTGACTTGTGAGTCTCCTCAACACACAAGTTCAAGAGAAGTCCAAGCGACTTCACCTCAGGCAGTGGCTACATTGAAGTCCAAGACTGCCTCCCATTCAGGGAGAGATGATACACTGACCCAACACAGCCCATGAGCATCCACCAGGAAGCTGCTGACCACTCTGGCAGCCTGGACCCACCACCTCCTGTCTTTACTCACTGCTGTTTATTTTAATATGTATTTTTCTTTTTGATTTCTGTTTTCCATCATTATTGTAATCTTTTTTAGTGAATAGGTATTACTTTGTTAGTTCTTCAACTGCATTCATTTAGTTAATTTCTTAGCATTTTTCTATAGGAAATCCAATGACACTTTTTCTAGTAACAAATTGATCTTGACTCATTCTAAGTTATCATTTACCACCAAACTATGACCAGTTTTATAACAAAATGATTGCTATCATTTGTATTGTTTTTATCAGATAAATTTCATCTTATGGATTTCATAATTATTGTATTATATAACTATGTTTTAAATTATAGACCTTAAATATTTCAGTGGTTTTCAGTAAGGTAATCACTTCCAATTCACCAAATGAGGTAACTTTAACTTGCCCACAGTAATACTCTAACTTAGGAATAGTAGTGGCAAGAAGATATTACAAGAACACATTTCAGTCATCATCCATTACATAGTTTCACTTACAAAGACAGAGGATTGTACAGGGTTAATATTAAAACAGGAAACAATTGACAGTTTAATTCTAGATGGGTTTACATAGCAAGGATAGATTCAACAATTATTCATGTGTATCATATGAGCTGTCAATCTTTACAAAATTTTAAGAACATAAGTCACAACATAACATATTTCAGAATTTAGCTAGGGCTATAGAGATGGCTGAGAGGATAAGAGCACTAGCTGCTGAGGACCTGGGTTTGGGTCACTCCACACACGTGGTAGCTGACAACCAAACTTTACCTCAGTTCCAGAATATTCGATAGCCTTCTTCTGGCTTCCATGGATATTGCATAACATGGATGCACTTACATATGTGCAGGCAAAATACTCACACACATAAAATAAAATAAATAAAAAATCCTCATCAAAATATTTCCTGAGCTATGTAATTTAATCTAAAAGTCAATACTATCCTATTGTTTGATGTATAAACAGAATGTAGGTTCAAGTATTTTCTAATTGATTTTTTTCCTTGCTGGGAAATATATGCTCTTTAGTTTGTAATTACCTTAATTGGCAGACCCATTATTTTTCAATGTATTTATTTTTTAGTATGGAGAAACAAGAAAGAGAATGGTGCCAAGTTAAGAGAGTCAACTGTGTTAATTGACAACATAATCACTCTGTAAGAAAACTATTAAGAATTTACTGTACTTGAGATGTCCTTATAAAAAGCCTCTACTTTGAATGCTCTTGATTTTTCTCTTTAAACAAGAAGCAATTCAAGATAAGGCTCAAGGAGACTAGAAGAATAATGTGTGTTGACAGATGGGTGAGCCTTCCATGAGCCTTCCAGTGCTTGGCTGCCAGGTAAAATGAGTCCACTGGAGTTGCAATCCATTTCTTCCACAGCTGTGAGGTGGCTGGAGGCACATTTCAGTACTTGTTAGTGCAGACCCAGTCCATTTGGAAACTATCACGGGAAATAACAATTTGACATTTAATAATTCATTTGTTGCTAAAGCCAATATTTTGGAATGGTATGTGAGGCATCCTACATTTAATAGCAAGAACTTGAGCTGTAGTTGGCAAGGTCATAACACCTTCTGGATTTTGAGGCTGGGAATTTAGCAATACTGAAAAAAAGGTGGCTCTATATATGCACAGGGAAATTTTTATTCTTTTAGTTCTGCAAGAAAAGAATAAATCTGCTTAAAAATTAATAATGTGTAAGTGCAAACACATAGATTTTATAAATTATTCATTTACTAGTAGAACACATATATTAAAATAGGTTAACAGTACTTGTAAAGAAGATGGGAAGTAGGAAGATATGTCAAAATCATATACATGTTATCATTTAATTTTGAAAACAGAACTGTGATATTTGTATTATTTCTCACCCTGCAAATAAGGTTGTAAAAGCACTATTTTAGCTGCAATGGACTGATAAGTTAATTAATGCAACTAATAAGTTGATCAATTAGATTTAAATGCAGGTCTACCCAATTCTGAAACACATGTATCATATATTAGTGCTTGCTAGTTTCCAGTCATTGTAGGCTTCTATAATTCCGGGCTACCGTTCATTGGGGAGTTTTCAGTAGTTAAAAATGAAGGATCAAATTGGTAAAAGAGACAGAAGACGAAATGAAGAAAGAAAATAACACTTGAAATCCTAGAAGATTGCTGAAAATATTTACTTCTGAATATGTTTTTCTTTAATGCTTTATACCATTTCAGAAGGAATCTGAAGGATACATTCTGGGGTTAGAATTCTCCAAAGGTAGTTTTAAGAACATTAATACTGAACAGTTTTTAAGCATTATCATCTGAGAAAGGGGTTAAGTGACCTTAGCAAGATGCCTAATTAAAAACAAAGTTAAACTCACTTCATGGTTGAATTTCCCCAAGCCTTTAATATGTTAATTTGCACCCTGAAGTTGCAAGAGACACTATGGAAACACAGGTTTTTCTACATGTCCCTTTTCACAAGAATCTGCTTTAGCAAGTTTGGTTCATAGAACACCAGCTTCTTCTGTCTTTTTCACATTATTAACATGTACCATGAAGAGCAAAAGGAGAAACAGTTTTGCTAAGGAAAGAAATGCAAAGCTTAAGATCATGAAAACAAGGGAGATGTCTCCAAAGATGAAGCCCCGCCAAAATATCTGGCTTTGCAATTTTGCCATTTCTACTCAGCCTTAAGAAATACCAAGAGGGGCTGGAGAGATGGCCTAGCGGTTAAGAGCGCTGACCTCTCTTACAGAGGACCTGGGTTCGATCCCCAGCACCCACATGGCGGTTGAGAACCGTCTGAAGCTCCAATTCCAGGAGAACTCCAGTTCCAGGGGAATCTGAGACCCTCTTCTGAACTCCGCGGCGTTGCACGACACGGGTGCACAGACTTGCATGCAGACAGTACATTCATACACGTACAAAAATAAATAAAATTAATATTTAAAAAAAAAGAAATATCAAGAAATGCAAACACTTTTGAGACCTTATCACTGGATGCATACTATGTTTCTATGCTAGTGAGTGATGGCTAGTAGCAAATTGTTATAATTAGATTGTTCCTCCTATTGCTTTTTCAAAAATAAACATTTTCCATTGGTTTGGATCTGCAAAGATTCATAAATAATCAAATAAATTGGACCAGGACACAGTGAGCCGCATTTATGTGAGGATGGTCTAAATGAAGGAAGTTAGCTAAGTTCACTCACCAGTGTCAGCATTATCTGCACTTATATCAGGTGGTTTGTTCCACATGTGTTTATTTTATATAACGAATTATGATGTATATATTATGTCTCCTTAAAAGCCAAACTAAACTTCGCACCACTAAAAATCAATTTATTCTATTTTTATATTATATATATATATATATATTCATTAAGAATATATTATATATGATATATATATATATTATCATATAGTAATATATATATATATTACATATAAACATTTACATCTATAAATATATTTATATCTATATAAATACTGGGGCTTGGGGCTGGAGAGATGGGTCAGTATTTACAGTGCTATCTACTCTTGCAGAGGACCAAAATTTGGTTCCTAGTACCTTGATGACATCTAACAATCCCTTGTATCTCCAGTTCCTGGGGGAATTCAATGCCTTTTTCTAGCATCGGTAAGCATTATATGCATATGGTCAAACTATATACATGCAGACAAAGCATTCATCCACTAAAATAAAAATAATCCTACTGAAATGTAACATGGAATCTGCTACAAGTTATTCATCATATGTTTTCTTCTATAACAAAGAAAGGGTGTCCCAGACTGGAGAAATGTTTCAGTAGTTAAAAGCACTGGAT
Organism: Rhizomys pruinosus; assembly: GCA_009823505.1. Classification (NCBI taxonomy): domain Eukaryota; kingdom Metazoa; phylum Chordata; class Mammalia; order Rodentia; family Spalacidae; genus Rhizomys; species Rhizomys pruinosus. The sequence continues at coordinate 737,084 of VZQC01008131.1, forward strand.
GCTCTGCCCAAGGACCTTGATTGGATTCATAGCACACATGTGGTAGCTAAAAACTGTCCATAACTCCAGCTCCAGGGGAATCCAACACTCTCTTCTGACCTCTATGGGAATTGCATGGCATTGGTGGACTTACATACATGTAGACAATGCATTCATACACATAAAAAATAAAATATTTTTGATATATTTTGAGACAGGTTATCCCTGTAACCCCAGCTGTCCTAAAACTTACTATGTACACCATGCTGGCCTTGAACTCATAGAGATCTGCCTGCCTCTGCCTCCTGAGTGCTGGGATTAAAGGCATGTGCCACCATATCTAGCTTCAAACATTTTTTTTAAGAAAAGAAGAAATGAAGTCCAACATGTGAGAGTGGTATAATGGGTTTCTTATGTAGAACATCGAATTTAAAAAAAAAACTGCTTCTCAATTCAACTATAGGCAACGAGTCAGCAAAGCACTACAAAAAGCAAGAAAGAAATATCCCCCTGAAAGGCAGGAAAATGTAGATCTAAGGCTATGAAATCATATTAGCAGCCTTAGCACTCCAGTGCAATTGTGGAAAAGTTATAAATAATTACACTGTATTTCTAATAATTTTTTTGAGTTTTATGTATGGAATATAATACATCTTAATCAAATTTAGAACTCTTCCCACATCCTCGCCCTCTACCTGCCCCCACCAGATTTCATGCATTGTGTCATACATGATAAGTCCCATCTGGTCAAGAATTTGTACCCAGATGTCCCTCCTTGCAAGTTCATCCACTGAAGTCTAGTCATCCTATCTAGAAATCACTCACATAAAGAAAATCTATTCTCCCTCACCCAACACTAATCAGTTGCTAATACTTCCTCAACTATGGTTGAAGCCTTCTGCCCATTTCCCTCCTTCTGTGCTGGGTTTTGGTCTGATTGGGTCAACATAGGTCTTGTGCACGCTGACCCCATTACTGCAAGCTCAAAAGAGCAAGTTTCCAGTGGCCTGAAATCCATGGTTTCCTTATGCTCATGCATCCACTGTGGCTCTTAAAATCTTTCCACAACCTCCTCTACAACTGTTCCTAAGCTGTGTGTGTGAAAGGGTTAATATAGAATTCCTATCCAGAGACAAGCACTCTGCAGTGTGTTATTCTCTAAAACCTAGCCAGATGTGGCCTTCTGTGTGCACCTCACTCTTGTATGATAAAGGTTCACTGGTGAGAGTTTAGGGATGTATTAGTATTCTTTCTACTACCCTGTTCCACTAAATTCCATGAGCCTTAGTTGTAGTGGTTCCACATTAGATCTGTCATTTAGAGCTGGGCATCTCTCATATATATTTTCTGTGTGTTACCAATTGTGGAACTCTGTAATAGACATCATCTGCTGTGAAAGGAAGCTTCTTTGATGAGTGGTTTGTCTGTAAATATAAAGATCCATATTTAGTATACAGTAAGAGATTACATTTGTCTAAAGATATGACTGAAATAGGGTTTTCTAAGAATCTATTACATCTCCAGCCATGTATATTTGTCTATATTTACAAAGCCAAACTACCCATGAATTCTCTACCATTGAGAAGGCTTTAAGATCAATTAGATAGCTTTTGATTACCCCCTAGGTAGAAGTGTTAATATTACACCAATTTTCTGTGGTTATTGTGGTTATTAGGCTTTGGAGCTGGTTTGGGCCATTGATTGATTTTTCTCCTTTAGCTGCTTGCATAATATCCTGTAGAAGTATGATATATATTTGGCCAGAAGGCTTCCAGGTCACTTCCAGCAACATTGCTTGTAGTCATTGCTGGAAATCCTGTATCAAGTTATGTACTGACTTCAGCAGTAGGGTCTTACCTTCAAGTTCTGAGAAGTAATCAAGGGTCATGGCAATTACTTGTTATTTTGAGAGTCTCTTGGCTTACCCTGATCAATGACTCAAAGGAAGGATTCTCCTATCTGGTACTCTATTCCTTGTTATATAGCTTTCAGGTATACACATGAACCCATGTTTAGATACTGTATGTGCATTTTAAGGGGGATTTTGAGTTAATATATTTCCCTCTGGCTTTTTACATCATCCAAGCTATATTTATCTCTTCTCTCTTCTTCCCTGTCCAACTACCTTCCTCCCCCACTTAAATTCCCTCATTTTATCCAAATTTTCCCTTGATTATACCTTTCTCCTATTAACCCCCCTTTCTTGAGTTCCTTCTCTCTCTTTACTCCCATGGTAACTTGTATATCCTTCACTACTTCATTTTCAGTTGAACACAGCCGTTTTATCCTTGGTAGCATCTGTTTCTTATTATTCTCCTGTCTAGGACTCCTTCCCTTTACCCCTTACCTCTGTGCATCCTTTCTGTTTTCCTGATTCTTACTGTTCCATCAGGATATATACTCACATATAAGGGATTTGTGCTAAGATTCACAAATAAAGGAGGCTATACATCACTGGCTTTTCCAAATGTCTGTTACTTCACTCAGTATAACAGTTTCTAGTTTGAATCATTGACCTGCAAATTTCATAATTTTGCTTTTCCATACTGATGAGTGGAACTCCATTAGGTAAAATGTACCACATTTTCATTATCTGCTCCTCATTTGAAGGACAAGCTTATTTCCATTTCTTAACTATTGTGAAAAGAGCAGCAATAAGCATGAATGTAAAGGTAATGCTAAAATATAATGAACCATTGAGTGTATACCATTGAGTAGCATAACCAGATCATATGATAGCTTCTTTTTTTTTAGTCTTTTTTTAACTTTTTAAAATTAATTAATTAATTATTTTTTTTTTATTCCTGTATGTGTATGAATGTACTGTCTGCATGTAGGTCTGTGCACTCCGCAATGCTGCGGAGGTCAGAAGAGGGTGTCAGATTCCCCTGGAACTGGAGTTCTCCTGGAATTGGAGTTTCAGACGGTTTTTAGCCACCATGTGGGTGCTGGGGATCGATCCCGGGTCCTCTGCAAGAGCAGTCGGTGTTCTTAACTGCTAGGCCATCTTTCCAGCCCCCGTTTTTAATCTTTTTAAAATACTGTTTTAAGAGTTCTACACACTTCTATCCATAGTGGTTTCCTGAGTTTGCAACCCATCAGCAGGTAATGAACATCCCTTTTCTCTACATCTGTGCCAACATTTGGTTTGGTTTGTTTTCTTGTTCTTAGCCAGTCTGACTGGTGTAGTATGAACTCTTAAAATGAATTTGATTTGCCATTCTCTAGTTACTAAAGATATTGTGCAATTTTGAAGCTTTTACTCATTTTTGACAATTCTCTTTTCAGGTACTTAGTCCATATATTGATTGGGTCTATTTTCTTGCTTCTTTTTTTTTTTTTTTTTGAGTTATTTGTATATTCTGGATATTAATCCTCTGTCAGATGTGTAGCAAGTGAATATTTTCTCCCATTCAGTAGGTTTTCTTTTCACTTCCTTAGCTGTTTCTTTTCCCATACAGAAGCTTTGTACCATAATGGAGTCCCACTTGTTTATTGTTGACTTTAATGCCTGAGAAACTGATGCCATATTTAGAACGTCCTTTTCTACACCTATATATTTAGGGTACTGCCTATGTATTCTTGAAGTTTCGGGTTTCATATTTATTTCTTTTGGAGTTGACTTTAGTGCAGGAAATGTAAGAGTCCAATTTCATTTTTCTGCAAGTAGAGACCCAATTTTCCTAGCGTCCTTTGTTATAGATGCTGCCTTTCCTCAGTTGTATGTTATTGGCACATTTGTGAAATGTCAGGTGGTTGAAATACATTCACTTGTGCATGGGTTTTCTCTTGTGTTCCATTGATCTATTTTTCTGTTTGTCTATATCATGCTGTTTTAAGATTACACACCTGTAATATAGCTTGAGATCTACTGTGATGATTTCCTTAACATTGCTCATTATGCTCAAGATAGTTTGGCTATCCAGGGACTATGAATTTTAGGATAGTTTTACTCTAGTGCTGAGAATAATGTCATGGGGATTTGATTGACATTGCAGTGAATCTAGAGATTACTTTTGGGAGGATCACCATTTGCACAATACTACTTCTACCAATCCATAAGTGTGGTATGACCATCCCTCCATGTTCTGGTGTCTTTTTTATCTCTTTCGTTAAAGATTTATGATTATTATTATAGAGATCTTTAATATATATATATATATATATTTAGTTAGTTAGTTAGTTAGGTTTATTCTTAGATGTTTTCGATGCTATTGTGAATATTCCAATTGCATGTTATTGGTATATGCAAAGGATATTGCATATTGTAAGTTTATTTTGTAACCTGCCACTTTGCTGAAAGTTTTAATGATTTCTAGCACTTTCCTGGTGGAATTTTTGGGATATCTTATGTATAATATCCTATATTCTGCAAATACTGATAATTTGACCACTTCTTTTCCAATTATTATTATCTTAATCTTCCTCTCTTTTCTTTTTTTATAATGCTTTTATTGATGTTTTGTGTTTTTCAGACATCATTTCTCAGTTCAGTTTAGACATATTCCCCTTTCCCCTCCCCCCACCCCACCCTATATCATGCCTTCTGCCATAACTATCCTGCATCTTTCTCAATCTCTTTTTTTATGTTTAGGAATTCACATTTTCCTCCTTTAATTTTATAGTACTCTAAAATATGCATATATACTTTGTACTCATATATAGTAATTACAGAGTTTGGGAATAAGTAGTGGATCAATTCTAGAGCCTGTTAAGACATTTATACTATAACAATATAGTTGCTTTCAGATAAACAGAAATATAACAATAACGTTGTTGCCTTTCATCTGGGGATTTGTTGTTAACATCCACAAATGAGGGAGACCATTCGCCGCTTGTTTTTCTGTGACTGTGTTATTTCACTTAGCACAATGGCTTCGAGTTCTATCCATTTACCTGCAAAGTTCATGCTGTCAACTTTCTTTACCACTGAGTAGTTCTCCATTGTGTAGGTGTACCACATTTTGGTTATCCACTCATCAGTTGAGGGGCATTTGGGTTGCTTCCAGCTCTTTGTTATCGTGAAGAGACCTGCAATAAACATGGATGTGCATGTATCTTTGCGGTAGGATGAGTCTTGTGGGTATATACCCAGGAGTGGTATGGCTGGGTCAAGTGGTAGGCTCATTTTGAGTATTTTCAGGGTTCTCTACACTGCTTTCCATAATGATTGTACAAGTTTACATTCCCACCACAAGTGGATGAGTATCACCCTTTCTCCACAACCTCTCCAGCATTTGGTGTCTTTTGTTTTCTTGATCTTAGACAGTCATATCAGAGTGAGATCCTATCTGAGAGTGGTTTTAGTTTGCCTTTCCTTAATTATTAATGATGTTGAACACTTTTTAAGATGTTTCTCGGCCATCTTTACTTCCTCACTGTTGAAGTCTCTGCTCATCTCTTTACTCCATGTTTTGAGTAGGTCATTTGTTTTCTTCTTTGTTTTTTGAGTAATCTATATATTCTTGAGGTTAATGCTCTGTCAGATGAATCACTGGCAAAGATTTCCTCCAACTCTGTGGGTTTTCTCTTCACTTCCTTGATTGTTTCTTCCACTGTACAGAGGCTTTTGAGTTTGATGAGGTCCCATTTGTCAACTGTTGACCTTACTTCCTGTGCAGCTCCTGTCTGATTTAGAAAGTTTTTTCCTACACCTATGTTTTTGTAGGTTGTTACAAACTTTTTCTTCTATCACCTTCAGGGTTTCAGGTTTTACATTGAGATCTTTGCTCCACTTGGAGTTGATTTTTGTACAGAGTGAGAGGTAGGGGTTTAATTATTTTCTTCTACAAAAGGTGATCCAGTTTTGGCAGCACCATTTGCTGAAGATGCTATCCTTCCTCCATTGAGGTTTTTTTTTTGCCCCTTTGTCAGATATGAGGTGGCTGAAATTATATGAGTTCAAGTTTAGATCTTCAATTTTGTCCAACTGGTCATGGGGTCTGTTTTTGTGCCAGTACCAAGCTGTCTTTATGACTATGGCCCTGTAATATAGCTTGAAGTTTGGTGGAGCAATTCCCCCTGTACTGCATTTTTTTCACTGAGGGTTGCTTTAGCTATTAGGGGTCATTTATATTTCCATGTGAATTTAAGGATTTTTTTTCCATGTCTGTGAAGAAGTTCATGGGGATTTTGATTGGGATTGCGTTGAACATGTATATCAATTTGGGTAAAATGGAGATTTTTGCTATATTAATTTTTCCAATCCATGAGCATGGGAGATCTTTCCATCTTTTGATGTCACTTTCAATTTTCTTCTTCAGGGGTTTAAAATTTTTGTTGTAGAGATCATTGATATCTTTGGTTAGGTTTGTTCCCAGGTATTTTATTATTGTTGAGGCTATTGTGATTGGGAAGGTCTTCTCCCTCTCTTTTCTAGCAAGCTTTTCAAGCATTATATTCAAAGGAGTGGAGATAGTGAACAGCCTTGTCTGGTTACTTATTTAATTGGAATGCTTTCGTTTTTTTTTTTTTTTTCTGTTTAGAATGATGTTGGCTGTGGGTTTGAGGCATAGGTGTTTAATTATGTTTCGGTATGTTCTTTCTAGTTCAAGTCCCTCTAGAACTTTTTGCAATTTTTTAAAGAAAATACTTTTATTGATATTTTGTGTCAGAATTAATCAGTCCATCCTATGTAACGGACAACACTTTGTTTATGCCTTTGTTTATTTCATTCTGCCTCACAGTTTTATTTTCTCATTTTCCCTTCCCTCTGGATTGAAAACGCCTTTATTCATTCTAAGTGCTAAATAAGCATTGCTGAATTGAATAATGCCAAAATATACTGAAGACTATTATTGGTATGCTCTAATTTGCAGAATCAGTTTTAAGATCTAAATCCTTTGCAATACAACCATACAAAGCAGACAACTCAAAATACAAAGTTAAGACATGATGTCCACAGGGTTTCACATGTATTTACTTTGATTGCAGCATAAAACACCCGCAATGTGTCTGTCAAAATCTGTCTTAAAGACATAGACGAAATTATTTTATGACACAATAAGGAGTTTGGACTGCATTCTGAAGACAACCTAAGAACAATTATAACAGGGTTGATATGAAAAGTTAAAACAGAGAAAGACTAGTAGGAGACAGGTGTTACTAAGGGAAAAATGGATAAAATGGGAGTATTTAAATGGGAGTGGAAAGGGGGAGTTATATAAGGTAATTTGGGGATAAAGGGAAGGAAGGAGTTGAAGAAAGGCAGGATCATAGGAGACTCATATTATGTACAGAGAATTGTGGAAAATTGGGGCACTTAAAATGGAGAAGACATGAAGGGAGGACTAGAAACGGAAGGGGAGAGAGTAGAAATAAATAATGCCCAGCTAGTGTAAAAAACCTGAGGTAATCATATTGGTATAACAATCTAATGTCAAATCACACATAAAATGTCTATACATAAGTCTGTGTGCATAGCTGGAGGCCACATAAAAAGAAACAGTGCCAGACATTAAAAACCTTCCTTTGACTTGTTGGTTAGTGTAGTCCAAGAAACTCCCAAAATTACACAAGCTGTTGCCACAGCCCCTTATTGCCTCCCAAAACGTGGAGGTAAGAAAGATCCTTTTGCTGAAGACAGGACATACTTCAGAGACTGGATTTGGAGAAATGGAGCTGGAACAGACCTGGAAGCCACCTCTCCCAAAGACTAGCTCTCATAGCTATTGAGAGCACTATGCAAGCTGCTAAGGTAGAACAGAAATCAATGGTCTAACACCATCTTTACGACCAAATATCCACATCACTCTCTGACACAGCATATAACATTGGTGCAGTAATGGCACTTTTATCCTGAGGGCTATCAATGGCTTACTAATTGGAATTAAGCCCAGGCAGTGGGAGGAAAATCCTGTGTGGTACTACAAACATAGCCAGTTACACATGTATGGAGAGATCATTGATCAATAAAGAAGCTTCTTTTGCTGCAGATGAAGACTATTACAAAGTGTGACATCTATCACACACAGACATTGTATATGAATTGCCCAAGCTTAAACAGCACAACTATAGTGCAACCTCAACACCTAAGGCTCTTGCGTTATAGAACAAAGGCCCAAGAGGACACTAATTTCTTCATTCTAATGATTATAAATGGCCATGTCATGGTGATTAGGAGTCTTCAGAGTGTGGATCCATGGACAGGTCCCCTATATTAAGCTTCAGTCACCTAGGGCTCAGAGAACATTGCGGAAGATGGGGCAGAAAGATTGTAAGAGCCAGGGAAGTGATGCAAGACGATATGGAAATAAAACCCTACAAGCTCCTGACACCCTGTTCATATGAACCTACAGCAGTGGTGTCAGCATGCACAAGATCCATACAAGCTCAACCAGACAAAAACCCAGCCAGCAATTGAGGAAATGGACAGTAGAACCCAATATTAGCTGAAGAAATATTGGCAGCTGATTGCTATTGGGTGAGGAAGAACTGTTATTAAAGGCAGGGACACTGTATGGGCTGTCTAGTGCTAAGTGGATGAACTTGTACTGAGGAACAGCTGGGGAGATTAATTTAGCACAGTAGGTCTTAACACAAATGACAGAATGTATGAATTCCAGTGGGGGAGGCTGTGGAAGGGTGCCAATTGAGAAGGGGTTAAAAAGGTGATCAAGACTGATTGAGATGCTATGTATAAAATATACAAAAATTCAGTAAAAATTATGCAATTTTTATTTCATATTTTTTATTTTCTGTGTATGAGTGTTTAGCCTGCCTGTAATTAAGTGCACCTGTATCATGCAATGCCAAGGATGTCAGAACAGGGCATCAGATCCCATGGAACTGGAGTTAAGGGTAGTTTTTAGCCACCATGTGGGTGCTGGGAATCAAACCTGGGCCGTGCAGAAGAGCAGCAAGTGCTCTTAAATGCTAAGCCATCTCTCCAGCCCCCATCTAGAACGTTTGACATGAATGAATGTATGGAAGATTTTGTGAAAGGTGTTTTCTGCATCTATTAAGATGACCATGTGATTTTTGCCTTTAAGTCCATTTATATGATTTATTACATTTATTGTCTTATATATATTCAACCATCCCTGCAACTCTGGAATAAAGTGGACTTGATCATGGTGGATAATCTTTTTTGGGAGGGTCTTTTGTTGAGGCAGTGTCTCCCTATAGCCACAGCTAGCCTGGAACTTGCTATGTAGAACAGGATGATCTTGAACTCACAGAAATCTGCCTACATCTGCCTCCCGAGTGCTGATATTAAAGTTGTGTGTTTGGTATCATGGTGGATAATCTTTTTGATGTGTCTCTGTATATCGCTTGTGAGTATTTTGCTCAGAATCTTACCATCCATGTTGATTAAGGATATGGGCATGGGCTTATAATTTCCCTTTTGGTTGTTGTTTATTCTTAGGAGAAGTATGCAAATTCTCCCTCTGTTTCTAACATTTTAATGATTTGTTAGAATTCTGCTGTGAATCCATCTGGACCTAGGCTTTTTTT
>VZQC01008131.1:747355-792795 GCA_009823505.1 Rhizomys pruinosus
CATTCAGTGGAGGGTGACAGGTTGTTTGTTCAATCAAGTTGATCAAATGAGTGTCCAGACTACATCGCTGTAGTTTCACCGTTCACCCCAATCGCAGCCTTTACATTCTACCACGCCCCCTCTTCCGCAGATTGTTCCCTAGGCTTAGAAAAGGGGCACAGGTGGATGAGAAGTAAAACTGTCCTCTCTCAGTTTTGGGTATTTCATACATTTCTTAATCATGTTTAGATACAATTCCCTTTCCTTGTCCCCTCTATGCCAGAGCTCATGCATTTTTCCATACATGTCTTTCATCTTTTTCTCAGTCTTTTAAATTTGTTTGATGCTGAAGTTTATTGTTTTGGGCATAGGTTTGATGTTTCAGTCAGTTCTTTGTCCCAGTTTTTTTTGTTGTTGTTGTTCTGTTCAATTTAAATCATTCCAAAATATGCCTATATAGATTCCACAGACATATCAAAATTATGATCTCTGAAAATAAACTCTAGGTTAATTCCAAATCATGTTCAGTGTTTTACATTTTGGGATAGTCTGATTTTATGCAGGTAAAGAAACAATGTTACTTTTCTATATTACATAGCAATTTTATGAGTAACATCAGGTACTATATTTACTAAAAATAAACAAAGAAATAGAGGAATTACTCAGTTTGCCTTCTAAAGAAAGAATTGGTGCTAGCATCCGCAAATGAGGTACACCATATGTGATTTGTTTTTCTGGAACTGTGCTACTTCACTTAGCATAATGGTTTCTAGTTCCATCCATTTACATGCAAACTTCATGATGCCATCTTTCTTTACCATTTCTTAGGATTCCATTGTGTAGATGTACCACATTTTCTTTATCCACTCGGCGGTTGAGGGACACTTGGGTTGCTTCCAGCTCTTCACTATTGTGAAGAGAGCTGCAATAAACATAGATGTGCATGTATCTTAATGGTAGGATGCATCTTGTGGTATGACTGGGTCTGGTGGTAGGCTCATTTTGAGTCCTTTAAGTTTTCTCCATGCTGCTTTCCATAATGGTTTTACAAGCCTACATTCCCACCAGCAGTAGATGAGTGTCCCCCTTTCCCCACAACCTCTCCAGCATTTGTTGTCTTTAGTTTTCTTGATCTTAGACATCCTATCAGAATGAGATGATATCTGAGAGTGGTTTTAATCAGCATTTTACTTAATTATTAATGATGTTGAACACTTTTTAAGATGTTTCTCAGCCATGTTTACTTCCTCACTGGTGAAATATTCATTCAGCATTTTGTTCCATCTTTTGAGTAGGTCATTTGTTTTCTTCTTTGTTTTTTTTTTTTGTTGTTTGTTTGTTTTTTGAATAGTCTATATATTCTGGACGTTAATGCAATGTCAGATATATCACTGGTGAAGATTTCCTCCCACTCTGTGGGTTTTCTCTTCACTTCCTTGATTGTTTCTTTCCCTGCACAGAAGCTTTTGAGTTTGATGAGGTCCCATTTGTCAACAGTTGACCTTGTTTCCTGCAAAGCTGCTATCTGATTTAGAAAGTTTTTTCCTAAGCCCATGTCTTGTAGGTTGTTGCCAACGTTTTATTATCATCTTCAAGGTTTCGGGTTTCACGTTGAGATCTTTGGTCCACTTAGAGTTGATTTTTGTACTGGGTAAGAAGTAGGAGTTTAATTTTTTTTCTTCTACAAATGGTGATCCAGTTTTGCCAGCACCATTTGCTGAAGATGCTATCCTTCCTCCATTTAGATTTTTTGTCCATTTGTCAAATATGAGGTGGCTGAAATTGTATGAGCTCAAGTTTGGAATTTCAATTTTGTTCCATTGGTCAACAGGTCTGTTTTTGTGCCAGTACCAGACTGGCTTTATGATTATAGCCCTGTAATATATCTTGAAGTCTGGTAGAGCAACCCTACCGACCCTGTATTGTGCTTTTCACTCAAGGTTGCTTTACCCATTCAGGTACTTTTGTTTTTCCATATGAAATTGAGGATTTTTTTTCCAAGTCTGTGAAGAAAATCATGGGGATTTTGATTGGGATTGAGTTGAATGTGTATATCAATTTGGGTAAAATGGACATTTTTACTATATTAAATTTTTCCAATCCATGAGCATGGGAGATCTTTCCATCTTTTGATATCATTTTCAATATCCTTCTTCAGGGGTTTAAAACTTTTGTTGTAGAGATCTTTGGTATTTTTAGTTAGGTTTGTTCCCAGGTATTTTAATTTTTTTTGAGGCTATTGTGACTGGGCAGGTCTTCTTATATTCAGTCTCCAATTGTTTATTGTTGGTGTAAAGAAAGGCTACTGATATTTCTAGGTTAATTTTGTATCCCACCACTTTAATGAAACTCTTAATCATTTCTAGATTTTTTTTTCGTAGAGTTTTCAGCATCCCTTAGGTAAACAATCATATCATCTGCAAAAAAGAGACAGCTTAACTTCCTCTTTTCTGATTAGTACTCTTTTAAATTCCTTATCTTGTTGTATGGCCATTGCAAGCATTTCAAGCACTATGTTGAAGAGGAGTGGTGAAAAGTGGTAGCCTTGCCTGATTCCCATCTTTAAGGGAAATGTTTCCATTTTTTCACCATTTAGGATGATTTTGGCAGTGGGTTTGCTATATATGGCTTCAATCATGTTGAGGAATGTTCCCTTCTGACAAGTTCCCTCTAGAACTTTAATCATGAAGGGATGCTGCATCTTGTCAAAGTCTTTCTCTGCATCAATTGAGATGATCATGTGGTTTTTGTCTTTCAGTCCATTTATGTGTTTTATGATATTTATTGATTTACGTATGTTGAACCATCCCAGCACCTCGAGTATGAATCCATATTGATCATGAAGGATGATCTTTTTGATATGAGTCTGTATGCAATTTGCAAGTATTTTGTTGAGAATTTTTCCAACTATTTTCATTAATGAGATGGGTCTATAGCTTCCTTTTTTTGGATGTGTCTTTGCCTGGTTTTGGTATTAGAGTGATGCTGGCTTCATAGAAGGAATTTGGAGAATTCCCTCTGTATTCTTCTGAACATTTTGAGAAGTAGTGGTTGTAGGACCTCTTTAAATGTTTTATAGAATTCTGTTGTGAAACCATCCAGGCCCGGACTTTTTTTAGTCAGGAGGTTTTTTAAATTACAACTTCAATTTCCTTAAATATTATGGGTCTGTTTAAACTGTCATTCTTTTCTTGGTTAAGGTTTGTTGTTTCCCAGGATTTCAGACATTCATCCATTTCTCTTAGGATTTCAAATTTAGTAGAGTATAGGTTTTTGAAGTATTCTCCTGTGATTGTCTGGATCTTTTCTTTGTCTGTTGTGATGTTTCCCCTTTCATCACAAATACTATTGATTTGGAGTTGCTCTTTCTTTCTTTTGGTCTGTCTATCTTGTTTATCTTTTCAAATATCCAGTTTTTGGATTCGTTGATATTTTTATTGTTTTCTTTGTTTCTATTTCATTGATTTCTTCTCTTATTTTGTGATTTCTTCTTGTCTGTTGGGTTTAGGGTCCATTTGCTGTCTCTCAAGTGTTTTTAGCTGCAGTGTTAGATTGGTTATTTGTTCCCTTTCTTTTTTTTTGTTTTTAATGTCGTCACTTAGGGCTATAAATTTTCCTCTTAGGACTGACTTTAATGTATCCCACAGGTTGTGTTCTGTTGTATTGTCATTTTCATTTAGTTCCAGGAATGCTGTTATTTCATTCTTTATTTCTTCTCTGAGCCACTCATTGCTCAGGATTGTGTTGTTTAGTCTCCATGTGTTCTTATAGTTAGTAGGGCTTNTTTTTTTTTGATGTGGGCATTTGGGGCTATAAATTTCCCTCTTGACTGATTTTAAGCTATCCCACAGGTTTTGTTGTGTTGTATTGTCTTTTTTGTTCAGTTCCACGAATACTTTTATTTCACTATTTATTTCTTCCTTGACCCATTCATTATTCAGGATTCTGTTGTTTAGTCTCTATGTGTTCTTGTAGCTAATAGGGCTTATTCTACTGTTCATATTGAGCTTTATTGCACTGTGGTCTTATACACTGCATGGAATAATTTAATCCTTTTTGTATTTGTTGAGATTTCTTTTGTGTCCCAGTATGTAGTAGTCGAATTTGGAGAATGTACCATGAGGTGCTCAGTAGAAAGTATATACTCTGGGGTTTGTGTGGAATATTCTGTAGAGGTCTGTGAGGTCTATTTAGTGTACTGTATTGTTCAGTTCTGAAGTCTCTCTATTTTTTGTCCTGTTGATCTATCCAAGGGGCTCAGTGGGGTGTTGAAGTCCTCCACTATTATTGTGCTGAGATTAATCTGTGTCTTGAGGTCCTGCAATGCAGTGTTTATAAAGTTAGGTGCACGATAATTTGGTGCATAAATATTTGAGATTGTGAAGTCTTCATGGTTAATTGTTCCTTTGACAAGGATGTAATGGCCTTCTTTGTCTCTTCTGATTAATTTCACTCTGAGATCCATTTTTCTGATATTATAATAGCCACTCCTGCTTGATTCTTGGTACCATTTGCTTGGAATATTTTGTCCATCATTTCCCTCTAAGGTGGTGTCTGTCTTTGAGGATGAGAGGGGTTTCTTATAGACAGCATATAGAAGGATTCTGTTTCCTAATCCATTCTCCTAGTCTATATCTTTTGACTGGGGAGTTTAGACCATTAATATTTAAGGTTATTACTGAGAGATGTGTGTTGCTTCCTTTCAGCTTATTTTTGTTTGCATTCTTGGTCCAAGTTTGTATTTACTCTGTTATGCTTTTGTTAATTTCTCTCTTTAACTGATTAGGGATAGTTGCTCCTTTTCTCTGTTCTTTGGATTGCGTCAAGGATTTTCTGGATTGTTGGTTTTGAGACGTGTTCTTTCATCTTGTTTATGTCATGAAAGATTTTTCTTTCTCCTTCAATATAATTGACATTTTTGCTGGGTGTAGTAGTCTAGGTTGGCATCTAAAGTCATTTAGCACTGGGAATACTTTGTGACATATTATACTGGCTTTCATAGTTTGCACTGAGAAGTCAGCTCTGATACTGATGGGTTTCCCCTTATATGTAACTTATTGTTTTTCTCTTGTGCCTTTCAGTGTTTTGTCTTTGGTTTGAGCATCTAGTGTTTAACAATTATATGGTGATGGGAATTTCTTTTCTGGTCTTGTCTATTTGGTGTTCTATGTGCTTCTTGTATTTGTATGGGTTTGTATTTTGTTCAGTTTGGGGAAATTTTCTTCTATTATTCTGTTGAATATCTGGTCAATCGTGTTGTCTTGGGATTCATCTCCTTCTTCTAGCCCTATGATGTGAAGGTTTGGTCTTTTCATAGTGACCCACATTTCCTGGTTGTTTCACTCTTGTGTTTTTTTTTTTTAATGTTTTAATTTTATTTTTTTTATTAATTTTATTTATTTCTGTATGTGTATGAATGTACTGTCTGCATGCAAGTCTGTGCACCCGTGTCGTGCAATGCCGCGGAGGTCAGAGAGGGTGTCGGATTCCCCTGGAACTGGAGTTCTCCTGGAATTGGAGTTTCAGACGGTTCTCGGCCACCACGTGGGTGCTGGGGATCGAACCCGGGTCCTCTGCAAGAGCGGTCGGCGCTCTTAACCACTAGGCCATCTCTCCAGCCCAACACTCTTGTGTTTTTTAAAATTTTTTATAATCTTTACTGGAGCATTCTAGTTGCTCCATTTTATCTTGCAGGTCTGAAATTCTTTTGTCTCCTTCTCCCATTCTGCTTCTGAGGCTTTCTCCCATCCTTTCCTGTTGATTGCATGAATGTTCAACTTCCTTTTTCATTTCATCCTGTAATTTCTTTAGTATTTCCACTTCGTTTTGGAGCCTGTCATTCTCATGTTGTAGCTCCTTGATTTGCTGGTCATTTTCTTTTTTCATTTCAGCATTTCCACTTCCTTCTGGAGTTTGTCATTTTCTCCCTTTAGTTCTTTCCAAAGTTTGCCATTATCTCCCTCTAGGTCTTTCTTGAGTTTTTCATTTTCTCCCTTTAGTTCTCTAACTTGTTCTTTATATTCTTTTGATTTCTGTGACTGTGTTTACAATTGTTCTTCTAAGGTCCATTTCTTTGTTGCCTTCCAGGGAGATCTCATTGTAGGAATCTTCGGTTGGATTGGAAAAGTTCAGTGTGGATTTATTATGAGGTTTTGTCATGTTGTTTTTCTCTTTGTGTCCTTGGCATGTGGGTTTGGTTTGTTTGTTTGTTTGTTTGTTTGTTTGTTTGGATTATGGTGCTTCAACTTTGGCTACACAGACTAGAATCACTAATACTGGGCCTGCTAGATCCTCCTCACAACAGCTCCACCAGCTTGAGTTGGGGGGAGTGTTGCTAGTTTGTCAACTCACACTGTGGACTGGAACCTGAGGCTGGGCAGTTTCCAGGTGATACCAAGCCTCCATGGGCATGGGGGTGTGCGCAAAGCACCAAGGCAGGTGGGTCTTTTCTGGGCACACAGTGGTGTTGTGTTGGCTGGGAGTCTACTTCTACCCACTATGCGCAATGGGAGTACACTGGTCTGCATCCACCTACACCACGTGCTAGGATCTGAGGCTCGGATTGCATACTTTTAAAGATGTTTCTCAGCCATCTTTACTTCTTCACTTGTGAAGTATCTGTTCTTATAAGTGGGTCATTTGTTTTCTTCCTTTGTCTTTTGAGTAATTTATATAATCTTCATGTTAATAGTCTATCAATGATGAAGGTTTCCTCCCACTGTGTGGGTTTTTCTCTTCACTTCTTTGTTCCTTTCATTGTATAGAACTGAATTGAAAAATGATGTATGAAATAAAAATAAATAAATAAATAAAAAAGAAGCTCTTGAGTTTAATAAGGTCCCATTTGTCAATTGACCTTATTTTTTTGTGCAGCTGCTCTCTGATTTATAATATATTTTTCCTAAACCTATATCTTGTATGTTACTACCAACATTTTCTTCTATCATTTTCAGAGTTTTGGGTTTCACATCGAGGTCTTTGATGCATTTGGAGTTGATTATTGTGCAGGGTGAGAGGTAGGGGTTTAATTTTCTTTTTTTTAAATTTTCTATGCTTATGAATGTGCTGTATGCATGTAGCTTGGTGCACCCATGTCATGCAATGCTGCAGAAGTCAGAAGAGGGCATCGGATTCCTCTGGAACTGGAGTTAAAGATGGTTCTCAGCCACCATGTGGGTGCTGGGGATTGAACCCGGGTCCTCCACAAGAGCAGTCGGCATTCTCAACAGATAGGCCATCTTTCCAGCCCCCATGTTTAATTTTCTTCTACAAGTGGTGATCGAGTTATGCCAACAGCATTTGCTGAAGATGTTGTCTTTCCTCCATTGAGTCTCCATGGCCCCTTTGTCGAATATGAGGTGGCTGAAATTGGATTGCTCAAGTTTGGAGTCTCAGTTTTGTTCCATTGATTTACAGGTCTGTTTTGTGCAAATACCAGGCTGTTTTTCTGACTATAGCCTGTAATATATTTTGAAGTCTGGTATCGTAATCCCCTTGTATTGCTCTTTTTGCTCAGAGTTACTTTGGCTATCCAGGGTCTTTTGTTTCTCCATATGAACTTTAGGATGTTTTTATTTAGGTCTGTGAAGAAGCTCATGGGCATTTTAATTGGAATTGCATTGAATGTGTTTATTACATTGGGCAGGATAGTCCTTTTTAATATATTAATTCTTCCAATCCATGAACATGGGGGGGTTCTTCCATTTTCTAGTATCTTCCTCAATCTCCTTCTTGAGGGATTTAAAATTTTCATTGTAGAGATTTTTAGTGTCTTTGGTCAGGTTCATTCCTAGATATATTAATTTTTTGGAAGCTATCGTGAGTGGGAAACTCTCATTGAATTTCTTCTATAATTGCTTGCTATTGGCATAAAGAAAGGCTACTGATTTTTCTAGGTAAATTTTGTATCCCTCTACTTTACTGAACCTGCTGATGATATCTACGAGTCTTCTGGTGGAATTTGTGGTGTCCTTTAGGTAAACTATAATGTCGTCTTCAAAAAGGCATAGTTTGACTTCATTTTTTTCTAATTAGTACTGCTCTAATTTCCTTTTCTCCTCTTATTGCTCTCATGAGAATTTCAAGCACTATATTGAAAAGGAGTGGGGATAGAGGTAAGCCTTGCAGGTTCTTGACTTTAAAGGGAACTTTTCTAGTTTTTTTCCTTAGGAGAATGCCAGCTATGGGTTTGTTGTAAACTATGGTGCACCAAACTTCATAAACACAATCCTGCAGGATTTCAAGGTACAGATAAATCCAAGCACATTAATAGTGGGAGTCTTCAATACCGTACTGTGCCCATTGGACAGGTCAACTGGACAAAGAATAAACAGAGAGATCTGAACTGAACAATACAATACACCAAATGGACCTAACGGACATCTATCAAATATTCCACCCAAACACCAAAGAATATGCTTTCTTGTAGACCCTCAGCTCACCCGCGTGGTCCCTCTGGGCCGGGGAAATATGGGTCTCCCTGAGTCAAGCAAGNGTCTATTTCCTAATAATAAGAATTTTGGATGAGTGGGTGGAGACACCCAGCCAAGCTAAGCACCAGCCAGGAGCCCATCAAATGCCCATTTGGGCCTGGAAACCTTGGAACTGCACACCAGCACCAGAAGCCTGTGTCAGGGACCAGGTGGGATGCTACACCATGCCTCCCTTATGATTGGCATGGGCAGAGTCACTCAGTTATGCTAAGCATCCAGCCAGTAGCCCAGTGGAAGCTCAGGTAGTCCAAAAAACCATGGGACAGCAGGCCAACACAAGAGACAAGACTCAGAGACCAGACTGAAAGCCTCACCCTGCTTCCCCACCTCTCCACCCCCTGTGTTTGACATGGGGAGAGTCACCTAGCCAAGCTAAACAGCCAGCTAGGAGTCCAGCAAATGCTCAGGTAGGCCTGAAAACTGCTGGACTGCATTGCAGTTGGACCTCACTCCAGCACAAGAGGCATGGCTCAGGGACCAGGCAGGATGGTACCAAAAAGCAAGCAGGAGTTGCTATTCTAATATCAGACAATTAGACTTCAAAGTAAAACTAATCAGCAGAGATGAAGAGGGCCACTACGTACTTATAGAAGGAATAGTTAAGCATAAATATATCACAATCATAAATATCTACCCATCAATTTCAGCCCACCAAACTTTATAAACACAATTCTACGGGACCTCAAGGCACAGATTGATCCCAGTACACTAATAATGGTGGATTTCAATACCCCACTGAGCCCATTAGATAGGTAAATTGGACAAAGAATAAACAGGGAGACATCTGAACTGAATGAAACAATACACCAAATGGTTCTCACAGATATCTATTGAATATTCCACCCAAACACCAGAGAATATACTTTCTACTCAGCACCCCATGGAACATTCTCCAAAATCGACTGCATACTGAGGCACAGAAAACACCACTACAAATATAAAACCATTGAAATCATTTCATGCATCCTATTAGACCACAGTGTAATCAAGCTTAATAACAATACCAGAAAGCCCTACTAGCTACAAGAACACATGGAGACTAAACAACAAACTACTGAATAATGAATGGGTCAAAAGAGAAATAAAGAAATAAAAGCATTCCTGTCACTAAATGAAAGGGATGATACAACACATCAAAACCTATGTGACACCTTAAAAGCAGTCATGAGAGGGAAATTCATAACCCTAAGTTGCCTATATTAAAAAAAAAGAGCACAAATAATTGAGTTATCACTGTAACTAAAAACACTTGAGAGGCAGCGACAAATGAATCCTAAACCCAGCAGACAGGAAGAAATAACAAAAATCAGAGCAGAAGTCAATGAAATAGAAACAAAGTAAAGAGTACACAAAACAATCAATGAATCAAAGAGTGGTTCCTTGAAAGGCTAACCAGGATAGATAGACCTCTAGTACAACTGACTTAAAGAAAGAATAACACCAAATCAACAAAATCAGAGATGAAAAATGAAACATCACAACAGATAGTGAAAAGATTCAATCTTAGGGGAATACTTCAAAAACCTATACCCTGCTAAATTTGAAAACCCAAGAGAATTAGAAGAATACCTGACATCATGGAACCCACCAAGACTTAACCAGGAAGAGGAAATTGAAACTGTGATAAAAAAAAGTCTTCCAACGGAAAAAAGAAAAAAAAAGGTCCAGGTGGATTCAAAATCTCCCAAATTCCTTCTATGAAGCCAACATTATTACTCTAATACCAAACCAGGCAAAAATACAACCAGAAAATTGTAGATGCATTTCATTAATGAATATAGATGCAAAAATTCTCTCAACAAAATACTTGCAAACCATGTACAGGTACATATCAAAAAGATCATCCACCATGACCAAGCTGGATTCATACCAAAGATGCAGGGATCATTCAACATATGTAAATCAACAAATGTCATAAAACACATAAATGGACTGAAAGACAAAAACCACAAGGTCATTTCAATCAATGAAGAAAAGACCTTCAACAAAATTCAGCATGCTTTCATTTTTAAAGTCCTGGAGGGAATTGGAATGGAAGGAACATTGCTCAACATAAGTAAAGTCATCTCTATTTTTTTTATAATTTGGATTTTCTCTTTTTCTTCTGTTTAAGTGGGCTATGGGTCTATCTATATAGTTTAACATTTCAAAGAACCAATTCATATTCATTGATTCTATGTATTGTTTTCTTTCCTTCTATTTCATTAGTTTCTGGCCTGATTTTTGTTATTTCTTCTTATCTAGGTTTGTGTTTGGTTTGCTCTTGCCTTTCTACAGTCTTGAGTAGCAGTGTTAAACCATTTATATGTACTCTTTCTGTTTTTCTAGGTAAATTATGTGTGGTGACATCCATGGTCATTTAGAATTTTGATAATTTGGTCCAGACTCTTGTGGCTTTCATAGTTGGCATTGAAAATTCAGCTGTAATTCTAATGGGTTTTTTGATATATGAAACGTTCTTTTCCTAAAGCTTCTTTCAGTACCCTCTCTTTGTTATATATGTTAATTTTTTTCTATGATATGCATTGTGGACTTTCTGTTCTCTTCTTGTCTAACTGGAGATTAATGTATTTATTGTATCATTAATTTAGGGAATTTTCCTTCTAAAATCCTGTTGATCTGATNTGTATCTGTATGGGTTTGTCTTTACTTAATTTTGGGAAATTTTCCTCTGTAATCCTGTTGAAGATCTGGTCAGTACCATTTAACTCAGATTCTTCTCCTTCCTCTATGCTTATGATGCATAGCTCTTTACATGGTGTCCCAACATTTTCCATATATTCCATTCCTATGTGTTTTTAATTTTTTGTAGTCATTGCATGAGGAGTCCAGTTATTCAACTTTGTCATCCAGTCTTGACAGTCTGTTCTCCATTTCATTCATTCTGCCTATGAGGCTTTCTTCTGTAATTTAAAGTTCATTTATTGACTTTTTCAATTTAATCTTAATTTCAGATTATATTTTCTTCAATATTGCTCTTTTGTGACTTCCCTTTCCATATCCTGAATTGTTTTTGTTATTTCATTCAGCTGCATATTTATATTTTCTTGAGCTTCTATCATAAGTTTATGCCTATCCTCTTTGAGTTCTTTGACTTGTTTGTGTATTATTAAAGTTTTTGCATCATGTTTATGATTGTTCTTTTAAATTTTGTGTCATGGGATTCTTCAGATTGATTTCCATTGTAGCGCACTCCTGTAGGACTGGTGGAGCTTGTTGGGAACATATTCTTTTGGTTTTTCATTTTAATTGTGGTTTCGTATTGCCATTTGTGCATATGGATATCTTTTGTTGGTTGTGTTTGTGTCCAATAGGTAATTCTACCCTGGTTTTGTTTATTTAAAGTTTGGTTCTGTTTATATTGTTGATGTAGCTTTTTTTTTGCTCAAGTATGAAAATTTATTTAGTATCTGCTTCAGGTTCAGTTCTCACAGATTAGTTGGTTGCTTTGGGTAGTAGGCAGGTATGTGATGGGATGATCTGGACTGGAGCCAAGGGCAAGATGGGAGTGTGGACACACTGTGGAGTGTCTAACAAAGGAAGCTGGAGAATTTACTAGACTGGGTGCAAGGGATCAGGACACAGTGGGCATGTCTGGATTAAGAAGGTACTTCAGAGATCTGGGGGTGGAAAGAGCAGGAGTGTGCCTGGGCCCAAGACTCAAAAGGTGACCATGTACAGGGAGAGAGTGGAACTGCTTTGGCAGCAGTGGGCAGAATCTGACTTAGGATGGTAGTCAGGTCTGGATAGGCAGATCAGGAAGGAAAGGGCAAAGTAAAGGTGGGCACAGCTTGTGGAGGGTCTAAATAACTATGCTACATCTGAGTGTGGTGGCGCAGACCTTTAATCCCAGAACTCAGGGGGCAGAGGCAGGCAGATATCTGTGAGTTCAAGGCCAGCCTGGTATACAGAGTGAGTTCCAGGCCAGCTGGGGCTACAGGGAGACCTTGTATCAAAAACATCCCCCCCCCAAAAAAAAATCTATGCTACAATATTAAGCTAGTCTGGGATAGAAGCTAGTCCAGAGATCTGGTGTAGAAGAGCAGGAGCCGGCCTGGGCACAAGGCTAGAAAGGGGACAGAGTTGGGTGAGAGTAGAGCTTCTCAGACTACAGGAGAATGAAGATAGATTGGGTCTGATCTGATTTACCAGGAGAATAGGCAGATCTGTGGCAGAAGCAAGGTGGGGGGAGGGATATCCTCTGGAGTTTCTAGTAAACTAGGTTGGACAATTAAGTTTGTCTGAGTGCAGGGGAGCAGGATACAATGGGTGTGTCTGGACTAATAGGGTAGTCAAGAGGTTTGGGTTGGAAAGAGCAAGCTAGGACCAGGGCTAAGGCAAGGAGGAAGATTAAATTATAGCACTGTTGAAAGCTCTGTCCTGTCATTTGGGTTGTCTCTGTAGAGTGAAATAAGGTTCATGGGATAACCAATAATTAAAATGAGGTACTAACTATAAAGAAAATATTTTTTATGGAAAAAGAAATTACAGTGAGCTATAAGAATCAGAAAAGCTTATTAAAAGAGGGGACCAACAGCTCACTTTTTGAGCTCTCAATCTCAGGAGAGACAGGAGTGGTGGTTGATTCTACAAGATCATGCAGAGTTAACAGATTGGTTTTTATCTCTTATGTTAGTTCCAAGCAATATGTTGTAGCTGCTTCTTTCCTAGAGCAACATCATGTTGAGAAGGATGCTGAAACTAAGTCCATGTTTCATGTGAAAGTATGCCATATCAATACAGTGATACCTGCCACAAGCTAAAATCATTTGACTTGAGTATGGCAGAAGGAAAATCCCAAAGGCAATTTTAAGCTGTTATTGATAAGATCAAACATCTAAACACTACCTGGTCTTAGATAAAATAATATAATAAACTCATGACACTACTAGGATTTTTTTTTTCTCCTAGATTGAGCAAATTTGAAATGGAGAGTTCCATAATCCTCTCTCAGCATTGTCTTCTTTGAAAGATAGGCAGGCACCATCTTGATGGGTTGAAATGTTTAATTATTCACTTAGTTTAAGACATAACTAATGTTTTAACAAATAACATGGGCTCAGTTTGAAAAAAAATCATATATGAAGTGAGAATGTTAAAACACAGTCTGCTCAAATGTCTGAGATCTAAAAGGATCTACATTTATGTGGTGCCAATTTCTGGCTCTACACCAGATGGGCCTACTAATATCTGTGGTCCTGTTTTTTTCAGAGGAGTTGGAGGGATAGGCAATATCCATATTCATGTTTATCCTTAATATACTTAATATAAAAATTGCAATAATTACTTCTATTAACAATCAGAGAAACCTATATCCTTTCCAATATTTCCTTGGATTTATGAACCTATGATTATAGTTAAATATATTATATTTGGTAAGCATCACTGTTATCGCCCCAATAAATTGCCATGTTTCTCTTTAAGAAAACATTTTGCATTCTATTGTCATAGCAACAAAATGTGCTAGTGGGCTGAAAAAAGTAGATTTTCTCCTGATATTTATTACTCATGTTGCAGATGTCATTTTCCTCACCACCTCCATTGACACTAAGGGGTCTCTTTATTTAAATGTAAATTGACCATAAAAGATAAAAAGTTTCATATTTAGTAGCCATGAAAAACAAAATTTTGTCTTGGACATTTCTTAATTCTGTGCTTCTGACTCAATGCACCTCGTAAAGGAAATAATCTTTAAAGACTGAAAGGACATTTGCAGCATCACCAAAGTTCTAGACCATATTTATATACCAATGCCAAAAAGAAGGAACATCCTTCTTATGAGCAGACATAATATCTTTGGCTAATATTTATGTGAAGAATTTGCAAAATAACATCTCTGCCAGCTGTCTGAGATGGATGTTAGCTAGGAATAAATGCAAAATTTTCCATACAATAATCAAGTCAAAGGCATATACATCCTGTTTCCAAAGTAATACCAAGATATTTACACTTCCTTCAGGAGTAATTTATTTAAAAACTTGTTTCTACATCGGGAGGTCTCTGTGACACCATATAAAAATCTGTCTCCTATGAACAACTTCTACCTGCTCTTTCCTCAGAATAGAGTTCCCATACAGCTTTCCTTCTTTCCCAAATATGAAATCCAAGGAAGGAAAGAGTTTCAATCCATTCAAAATCTCTGTGGCATGAAATACATACAAACAAATGCATCAGTAAAGTTCTCCTTCCTTGTCCATATGTGTGCATGTGCCTACGTGTGTGCATGTGGCTGTTTGTGTATATGTGTGTGTGTGTGTGTGTGTAAATTATTGATAAAGAAACTTTACTCAGTAAATCTTAACATATATGACAGACTGCATGGAAGCTAGTGGAGGGTTCTGGGTGTATATAGACAGGGGAAGGTGTCTAAATATGATTAAGAATAATTGTATGAAATGCCCCAAAATTCAAGAAAAAATGTACATTAAAAGTCTCAAAATTAAAATTAAAATGTTTTATTTCCCCCAAAAAACAATATAGCAAGAAATTGCATTAGTATAAGGAAGCTACAGAAGGAAGTTCTTCTCTAGGATCTATAACATCTCTTCCCATGTATCGTACTGTAAACCTACCTATGGTTACACTAACTTACATAGACTCTCTCCTCCCCATCGAGTGAATCCTAAATCCAGTTAGATATCTGTAGATTACTCCCAAGATTAAAGTGTCATTAGTACACTAATATAACAGTTTGCTGTGTCAATCACTGTGGTTTGCTTATAGCTTGGTTGATTTTCTCCCTTCGGAGCTTGTATAGTACTTTTTGATTCTAAGAGATCTAATCTTTAGGGATGGGGTTTCTAAGTCATTTCCAGTTTGATTGCTTCAAATCCTGTGCCCAAAATATGTCTGGTCTTCAGCAATAAGGTATTATCTTCAGGTTCTGGGAGGCAATCAAGAGCTATAGCAATAGCCTATATTACTTTGTGAGTCTCTTGAACTACCTTGATCAACAAGTGGAAGGGAGGTTTACATTTTTTTTTTTTTTTTTTTTTGGTCTTTTGAGACAGGGTCTCCCTGTAGTCCCAGCTGTCCTGGAACTCACTCTGTAGACCAGACTGGCCTTGAACTCACAAAGATCCGCCTGCCTCTGCCTCCCAAGTGCTAGATTTACTTTTTTTAAAGATTTACTTATCTTTGTATATATGTATAAGTACAGTATGCAGGCTTAATGCCACAGAGGCCAGAATAGGACATCATATACTATGAAACTGGAGTTAAAGTAATCTGCGAGCTGGCATGTGAGTGCTGGGAACCAAACATGGGCCCTGTGAAAAATCAATAAGTGCTCTTTTTTTTTCATTTCTCAGTTCAATTTAGACATATCCCCCTTTCTTTGTCCCCTCACAAGCCGAGTTCATGCATTCTGCCATACATGTCCTGCATCTTTCTTTCAGTCTTTTTAAAGTTTTTCTCTGCAGAGGTTTGTTGTTTGGGGCAGAATTTAACAGTTTCAATCAGTTCTTTGTCCCAGTCCTTATGTTGTTTTTGCTCCCTCCCATTTGTATTGCTCCAAAATATTCCTGTATAAATGTCACATATGTACCAGAATATGTCCTCCAGGAATAAACTGTATGTTAATTCTGAAATATGTTTAGGAACTCACATTTTCCCTTTAATTTTATATTACTCTAAAATATGAATACCTACCTTCCACCCATATATGGTAATTACAATATCTGAAAATAAGTGGTAAGTTAATTCTAGGGCTCATTAAGAGATTCACATTATAACAGCACAGTTGCTTTCAGATAAAAATAAAACTAAAAATTATGTTGCTCAGTTTGCTTTTCAACTGGGGATTTGGTGCTAGCATCCACAAATGAAGGAAATCATTCCCCATTTGTTTTTTGGTGGGGACTGTGTTACTTCACTTACCATAATGGCTTCAAGATCCATCTATTTACCCGTAAAGTTCATGATGTCATTTTTCTTTACCTTTGCATAGAACTCCATTGTGTAGATGTTCCATATTTTTTTATCCACTCATCAGTTGAGGGGCATTTGAGTTGATTCCGGCTCTTTGGTACTGTGAAGAGAGCTCCAATAAACATAAATGTGCATGTGTCTTTGTGGTAGGATGAGTCTTGTGGGTATATACCCAGGAGTTCTATGGCTGGGTCAGGGGTAGGATCATTTTGAGTCTTTTAAGTGGTCTCCACACTAACAGCAGTAAGTGCTCTTAACTATGGAGTTGTCTCTCCATCCCCGACATAGCATTTTCTAATTAATCAAATAATATTCCTTTTTATTTTTCAAAACACATGAACTTGAATGGATGGACTTCAGATTTTTGACCTTATATATAAAAATATTTTATGAACTAGAAGAATGCTTTCTTGAAGGGTCTTCACTACAACTCTATCAGAATTTTGAAGGGCAATCATTTGAATAGTGCAATATTTTTGGACATTTTTGAGTATTTTTGAGGCAGGGTCTCCCTTTTAGTCCAGGCTGGCCTGGAGTTCATTCTGTAGACCAGCCTGGCCTTGAAATCACAGAGATCTGCCTGCCTCTGCCTCCCAAGTGCTGGGATTAAAGGTGTGTGCCACCACAGCCAGCAGAATAGTGTAATCTTACAATTAGTCAGAAAACAACAGGGAGATAACAGAAGTTCTCTTCGTTTCTATTAATTATGATGATGTTTCTTACACCAAATTCTTCTTTTTAATTTATTGACTTAATATTTGGAATTCAAAAACCCAATCAATGAAATTTTTGTCCTTTTTAATTTTGTTTTTATAGTTGAAATTCTTGAAAGTCCTCAAAGTTTATGTTGAGAGTGTCAATTACTACTGTAAAGTTGCAAGAGAGTATGGCAATGGAATTAGGTACTCAAGCAAAAAAAATCAACACACCTATTGGATTGAGTCTTTGCTATGCCACTCAGAAGGTATGTGATAATGGAAATGTAAATTTAACCTGTCTGGGATGTAATTTACTTGTTAACAAATTCTACATTACAATATTACTTATGTCAACTGTTTTTCTAAATATTAAATAAGATAATTCATGTTAGGTTTTTATGCCAACATTTGGCTCATAGTGTTTAGTTAATATGAGTTAAGTTTTATTAAGATATTCAGTAATGGATCTCCCAAGACCAGCTGAAGTGCAGGAAGGTAGGTAGCAGCTGGGTGCTTCAGCAAGGCTGATTGTTGTTTGATTTAATTTAGTTGTCTTTGGCTTAATTGGCTTTTGTGGCTGTGGGGGCAGTGTTATCCTCCCAGCTGTTATCCAAGGTAGGGTTGTGTGAGTCTTGAGATCTGAGATCTCCCAAGACCAGCTGAAGTGCAGGTACCGGGGTCAATGGCTAAAGAGTACACCTCCCACCCACCCCCCAACCCCCCCATCCACGTGCCAACTGGGATTACGAGGGCATCTGAAGGAGGCAAGCAAAGCAAGCCTTCAACACAGTGAAGAGGCATTTGGGACTCACAGTGGAATACAGGCAAGGATAAGCCCATATGCCAGGGACACGAAGAAGAGACATCATGGTAAAGAGGCAGGATAATCCTGCACCAAGCTCTACCAACCCTGTGGAAGATCCCTACAGTGGGATCCCCCTGGAGATAGCCCAGGACACAGATATCAGAAACATAATTGTGAACATACTTAAAGAACTACAAGACTATAAAGAGCAAATCAAAGAATTAAGAAAAGAGAATGAAGAACTCAAGAAGGACCTAGAGAGAGAGAATGACAAACTCCAGAAGGAAGTAGAAACACTGAAAAGATCCCATGCTGAAAAAGATAAGNGAGGGGGGGAGGAGGAAGAAGCGGGAGTGATGTGCAGAGAGAGACCCAGCCAGGAGGGCGACGGGCCGCCGGACGAAGGCGGGGGGGGCAGAAAAAAGAGGGGAGGAAGCATGGGGAGGGAGGAGGCGGGGAGGGGAGGGGAAGAAAAGAAAAAAGAAGGAAGGAAAAGGGGGCGCCAACAAACCACCCGAACAAACAGGAAGGGCGACGGAACGATGGGAGGGCGCGCCAGCCCCCCGACAGAGGAGGGGGGGGCAGCGCCAGCCCCGACAGAAGCATGTATGGGCGCGAAGAAAGAAAGCAAAGAAGATGTCCGGGGGAAAGGGGGGGTGCAAAAACACAAGGAACGAGGGAAGGGGGGGACTTTCAGAGTTTTTGGAGACCCTTAGAAATAGAAAAGACAATTTTATGAACATGGGACGCCTGGCTTGTTCTTGCAACGGAGTCTGGTCACTACCACCGCATAAGAAACCGGGCCTACGATAAATGACAGAATTTGCGACCGGGCACTCATTGGCATCTATATGCCCGTTTGACCTTTTGTGCGTATGTTTTCTGCGGCCAAAGGGTCATGCCCTTTATTAGAAGAGTCCAGGCTTGGGTGGCCTGGAGTTCATTCTGTAGACCAGCCTCTGCCCGTGCCATCACAGAGAGGTCTGCCTGCCTATCGCCTCCCAAGGTGCTGGGATTTTAAAGGGATGTGCCACACAAAAAATGTGTGTGCCCGCCCACACAAGCCAAGCCGAATCCGGTGGTAATCTTACAATGTAGTCCGAAACCAACGGTCGATACCGAATTTGTCTCTCCATTCGTTTCTATTCATTATAGATGATGTGTTTATCTTACAAAACCTTCCACACATCTTTCTTAACCCAAAGACACAAGTCTTAACCGCTGCTCTTTCACTTCCAGCACATTTACATTTGTTCTTACCCCCAATTCTTTCTGTTTGTTCCTTTATTGACTTCCTATTTGGAATTCCAGCAACCCCCCCCCCCCCAATCCCCCCATGAAATTTTTTTGGTTCCTTTTTTCTCACTTCCTTTTTGTGTTTTGACTCCTAGTGCAAATTCGTGCCCGAGTCCGAATTCTTAGGGACCTACCTCACAGTTTAAATGTTTGCGCGTGTCCATTCACTCCTGTACCGTTGCACGGCGGTATGCGTAGGCACATGGAATTACGGGATGCTCTCCCCCGGCCCCCCCCATCCCCCCCGGCCCCCCCCCCCCCCACCCCCCCCCCCCCACCTCTTGGCTTGAGTCTTTGCTCTGTGTGATGGATGCCCCTCAGCCGGTCTGTAGCCCTCCTGGCCTGTAACTTTACCCCCCTTTTCCACCCCGGTCCCTGGGGCTGTCCGTTTCCTATGTTTATTCCCCCATTCTACATTCCCCATTCTTTCCCCCCCTCTTCCTTTCTGTCCCCCCCGGTCCACCCTGTTTTTTCTCTCCCTCTACCTCCGCTCCTTCACTGTTCGGTTTTGTTCTGGGGGCCCCCCTTGTGGCTCCCCATCGTGGTTTCGTTATCCTGCGTGCCGTTTTCTTCCAGCTTATCCTGTCCGTCCTCTGGCTCTCCCCCGCCACACGCTGCGCGTGCAGGCCGGTCTGTCCCGCTGTGTGCTCCGCCGGCATGCTTAGTTGTTTGCATTTCCTATTCGGTTGTCTTGTGGCTATCCTTTTCTTCCTGGCTATTTTGTTATTGGCTGTGGGCCGTGCTTTATCCTCCCGCGTTCTCCCGGTCGGTTGTTGCGTCTTGCGACTCTGCGCTACCCACTACCCCTCCCCCCAGCCACCGTGCCGGTGACCGGTCCCCGGGGTCCCGAGCATCCCGCGTCCCGCCACCCCGTCCCCTCCCTCCCCCCCCCCCCCCTCGCCCCCCCCCCACCCCCCCACCCCCACACCCCAGCACCCCCGCCCACCCCCTCCCACCCCCCCCCCCCCCCCCTCCCACCCCCACCTCCCCCCGGCCCCCCCCCCCCCCCCCCACCCCTCCCGTCCACGTGCCCCCTGGCTCACTCCGCGCGGAGTCCGCCGGGCCTCCTGGGGCGGCGGCCCGCCCCGCCAGCCTTCACCCCACCCGTATGCCCGCGGGCCTTTGGGATCCACCTTGGCCTCCCCGTCCCGGCTCCGCCCCCTCTGGCCCGGGCGCCCCCGCCGCCGTCCCTCCTGGTAAAGAAGGCCAGGTAATCCTGCCCCAAAGCCAACCAGAGAACCCAGCTCTCCTACCACCCCTGACTTGTGAGATCCGCTAACAAGGGGAATCCCGGCCTGGAGATAAGCCCCGGACAAAAACAGATATCAGAAACATAATTTTGAACCTACTTAAAGACCTCTACAGGAAAACACTACTAATACGATCTCCGATCCCCATAATTCAAGCAAATATCCTGGCCTCCCTTCACTGCCTCCCTATCGCCGATACTTCACCCGCCGGCCGCTCATTAGCCTCCCCTAGTAGCCCGCATCCCAATTCCCCTTCTACACACTATCCGTACACTACCCACTTAACACCCAACTCCAACGCACCTACTATACTCATTCAGTCGTCTTGCGCCTCTCCAACTTCATTATCAATACGTCCCTCCTCTCCTACCTCCTGCACCCTTCACTCACCACAATTCCATCATCCAATTCAATCTCTTCCGTTCCTGAAGTGCCCCTCCTCCTCCGCGCCTACTTTATTCCTCCATCACCCACTCATCCTCCCTCCCCTCCTCACACTGCATCTCCCACCCTCCGCCAACTCCCCCCCACTCCACCCCCCCACACCCCAACCCCTAACCCCTCCCTTCCCTCTTCAGTTAAACCGCTTCCCACACTCCAAACCCCCGTTTCCCACCTTACCTTTTTTACATTCTTCCCAGCTCCCACCCGCTCTTCGCCCTAGCACAGCCCATCGCATTCCACGTGCTGGCGTCACCCTCCCACCCCGCTCCTTGTCTTTCTCATCTCTTCCTGCGCAGACTCGTCTCTGTGTGCACCCTCTTCCCCCCGCTCCCACCCAACCAACACCTAACCCCTCCCCAGCATCCCCTAGCCTCTACCCTCCGCTCCCAAACCGCCCGATCACGACCCTCCCCCCATCGCCATTTAATAGAAACTCCTCCATGCCACACACTCCTAATTGAAAAATATTCGTACTCTCGACAAAACACTCCTATACACCCAACACCCACCAAAACACAAAAGAAACTCGAAATTCTATCTATCTGACAAACAAAACCACAAACCCCAACAAGAGCAAAATTCCTTAAAGCCACGAGAGAAAACAAGTGACCTATAAGTGGAAACCGTCTCAGACTACAACTGACTTACTCAATGCCAACTATGGAAAGCAAGAGAACCTTGAGCAAGCATATCAGTGGTTAAAAGAACAAATATTCCCAACCAGTTTACTTGTTGTACCCAGCAAAAATGTCAGATTAGTAGTTGAAGGAGAGAAAAAATTTCCATGCATAAACAAGATGAAAGAATACAGTCCGAAAAGAAAACAACCTGTCAGAGAAACTGAAAGCAATTAGAAGAGACTAGAGAAAGGAGCAAACCATACCCCAGGCACCTAGAAAAGAGAAAATAAGAAAAACCTGAAACTGCAGAAGTAGAAACTAAACCAAAACCACAAATAAGGATAATAAGGCAAAAAGAAAGGGAAGCAACATAAACTAATCCAGTGCCATAACCGTTAAAAAGTATAATGGATAAATTCCCTGAGAGGAATAAGGCAAAAGGAAAGCAGCATAAACCTATCAGTCATAAAACCTTAAAATTAATGGACTAAATTCCCCAATCAAAAGACAGAGACAGTTAGTAAGTGGTTTAAAAATACCCATTATCCCCCCCCATCTAATCTAATTGTGGGTGCTTCATTAGTAGGATAGAAAAGCTATATATTATACTGTTAAATACCTAAATATCGAATTGCAATGTGGCTTCATCATTAGTAGGATAGAAGGTTACTCCTGGACAAAGCTGTGGCTGTGGGCGCCCATGAAAGAAAAACACGCAGAACTGGGAACTAGATAACCAAGACACAAATCAGCTCCCAGAAGTAGATTGTTTGGCTTCTCATCCACCTGTGCCGCCTTTTTCTAAGCCTAGGTAACAATCTGTGGAAGAGAGGTGTGGTAGAATGCCAAGGGCTGTCGATTTGGTTTAATGGTGAAAACTAGCAATATTATAACTGGACCTCATTTGATGCAACTTTGAATTGAACCTGACAAGCCGCCCCCCTTTAGGATGTTGGGACCCATGATCTGTGTGTGTTTGGGCACAACTGCTTGAAAATGGGTTTTACATGAAATATGCTTGTACTCCCGAAATATCACCTATTTATAAAAAAAATTAAAACAAACAAAACAAAAAAGCAAGATAAAGCTTCAATAAAATCTTACTTCAGAATGACGATCTGCGATGGGATAGGTAGGGTGGGGTGGGGGGGCGGGAAGGGAAGGGAGTTATGCCTGAACTGAATTTGAAAATTGATGTATGAAATACACAAAGCATCAAATAAAGAATAATTATAAAAAAAATAAAAAAGACATAGACTGGGAGATTGGATTAGGAAACAGAATCCATCGTTATGCTGTCTACAAGAAACACATCTTACCTTCAAGGACAAGCACCACCTTAAAGTGAAAAGATGGGAAAAAATATATCAAACAAATGGAACCAAAAAGAAAGCAGGTGTTGCTATTTTAATATCAGATAAAATAGACTTCAAAGTAAAAGAAATCAGAAGAGACAAAGAAGGCCATTACAATTTTATCATAGGAAAAATTCACCAGGAAGATTTCACAATTATGAATATATATGCCCCAAACTCTGGTTCACCAAACTTTATAAAGACAATTCTCCAGGACCACAATTCAAACACTAACCCCAGTACACTCATAGTAGGGGACTTCAATACCCCACTGAGTCCTTTAGACAGGTCAACAGTACAAAGAATAGAGAGACATCTGAACTGAAGGATATGATACACCAAATGGACCTCATAGACATCTACCGAATATTCCACCCTAATACCAGAGAATACACTTTCTACTTAGCACCCCATGGAACATTCTTCAAAGTGACCACATACTGGGACATAGAAGAACCCTCCACAAATACAAAAAGATTGAAATAATTTCATGCATTCTATCAGACCACAGTGTAATAAAGCTCAACATCAAAACCAGGATAAGCCCTCCTGTCTACAAGAACACATGGAGACTAAACAACACACTCTTGAATAATGAATGGGTCAAGGAAGAGATAAAGAAATAA
The DNA here is from genome assembly GCA_009823505.1 of Rhizomys pruinosus. Taxonomy (NCBI): domain Eukaryota; kingdom Metazoa; phylum Chordata; class Mammalia; order Rodentia; family Spalacidae; genus Rhizomys; species Rhizomys pruinosus. The sequence continues at coordinate 770,850 of VZQC01008131.1, forward strand.
AATCATTCCTGGAAGTGAATGACAATGACAATACAACACAACAAAACCTATGGGATAACTTAAAAGCAGTACTAAGAGGGAAGTTTATAGCCCTGGGTGTCTACATTAGAAAAAGGGAAAGAGCACAAGTGAACAATCTAACACTGAAGCTAAAAGCACTGTGAGGCAACAACAGATGAACCCTAAAGGCAACAGACAGGAAGAAATAACAAGAATCAGAGCAGAAATCAATGAAATAGAAACAAAGAAAATAATACAAAAAAAAAAAATCAATGAATCCAAAAAGTTGGTTCTTTGAAAGAATAAACAAGATAGACACACCTCTAGCCCAGTTAACAAAAAGAAAGAAGGAACAACTCCAAATCAGTACAATCCATGATGAAAAGAGAAATATCACAACAGACAAGGAAAACATCCAGAAAATCATATGGGAATACTTCCAAAACCTATACTCTACCAAGTTTGAAAACCTAGAAGAAATGGATGAATATCTGAAATCCTGGGAATCACCAAACCTCAACCAAGAAGAGATCGACAGCTTAAACAGACCCATAATACATGAAGAAATTGAACATGTAATCAGAAACCTCCCAACTAAAAAAAGCCCAGGCCCAGATTGTTTTACAGCAGAATTCTATAAAACATTTCAAAAAGACCTACAACCATTATTACTGAAAATGTTTAGAAGGTTGCAAACAGAGGGAATTCTCCCAAATTCCTTCTATGAAACCAACATCACTCTATTACCAAAACCAGGCAAAGATACAACTAAAAATGAGAATTATAGTCCCATCTCCCTAATGAACACAGATGCCAGAATTCTAAACAGGATACTGGCAAATCACACACAGACCCACATCAAGAAGATCATCCATCATGACCAAGTAGGATTCATACCAGAGATGCAGAGATGGTTCAACATATGAAAATCAATAAACATCATCAAACATATAAATGGAATGAAGGACAAAAACCACACCATCAGCTCAATTGATGCTGAAAACGCCTTTGACAAAATCCAGCATCCCTCCATGCTTAAAGTCCTAGAGGGAATTAGATTGGAGGGATCATTCCTCAATGTAATCAAAGCCACATACAGGAAACCCACAGCCAATATCATCCTAAATGGGGAAATGACAGAAACATTCCCTTTAAAGGTAGGAACTCGGCAAGGCTGCCCCCTGTCACCACTCCTCTTCAATATAGTGCTTGAAACTTGCTAGAGCAATAAGGCAAGGAAAGGAAATTAAAGGAGTACTAGTTGGAAAAGTGGAAGTCAAGCTATCCCTATTTACTGATGATATGATTTTTTACTTAAGGGTTGCTAAAAACTCCACCAGAAAACTCCTAGAAAGCTTAACATCTTCAGTAAAGTGGCAGGATACAAAATAGATCTAGAGGAATCAGTTGTCTTTCTTTATACCAACAACAAGCAACTGGAGAAAGAATTCAAGGAGACTTTCCCACTCATAATAGCCTCAAAACCAATAAAATACCTAGGAACAAACCTAACTAAAGACACCAAAGATCTCTACAAAAAAATTTTTTAAACCCTTAAAGAAAGAAATTGAAGAAGACATCAGAAAATGGAAAAAACCTCCCGTGCTCATGGATTGGGAAAATTAACATTGTAAAAATGTCCATTCTACTGAAACTTTTGTATAGATTTAATGCAATCCCAATAAAAATCCCCAAGAGTTTCTTCACAGGCTTGGAAAAAAAAGTCCTTAAATTCATTTGGAAAAACAAAAGACCCCGAATAGCCAAAACATCCCTGAATGAAAAGAGCTACACAGAGGGGATCTCTATATCAGACTTCAAACTATACTACAGGGCTATAGTCATAAAAACAGCCTGGTACTGGCACAAAAACAGACCTGTTGACCAATGGGGCAAAACCAAAGATCCAAACTTGAGCACCTACAATTTCAGCCATCTCATATTTGACAAGGGGGCCAAGAAAACACAATGGAGAAATGACAGCATCTTCAGCAAGTGGTGTTGGCAAAACTGGATCACCACTTGTAGAATAATGAAATTAAACCCCTACCTCTCACCCTGTACAAAAGTCAACTCCAGATGGATCAAAGACCTCAACGTGAAACCCCAAACTCTGAAGGCCATAGAAGAAAAAGTTGGCAGCAGACTACAAGACATAGGTGTAGGAAAAGACTTCCTATTCAGACAGCAGCTGTGAAAGAATTAAGGTAGACAATTGACAAATGGGACCTCATTAAGCTCAAAAGCTTCTGCACATCAAAAGAAACAATCAAGGAAGCGAAGAGAAATCATGTTTGCTTCTTTGATTTCATCAAGATGGTAAATGAAGAGCCTGCCCTGGACCTATCAAATTAAGAAATATGCCAGTGAATTAATCTCTACACATTCTTACACCTTTATAGAATTCAATTAATGGAACATTATTTAGAAGCAATTTGAGATATATGCAATAGTAAATTTTGTATTTAGCATGACCTGAGGAGAATTCAATATTCAAGTAGATTTTTCTTGGATCAAATTGAAAAACCTTCTGGCTAACATTTAAAATAACTTTTTTTCTTTTATCCTCTTTGATGAGAAATTATTGATCTCTATATTTGTTTGGCCAGCCCTTTATAGAGCCAGTATTTAATCACAGAATTATGGACAACACATCAGGAAATAGTGTTGGAGACTTGTTAGTCCAAGTAACTAATTTCAAATGTGACAAATAAGGTCACTGTGAGAATTGTCATGCACAAAGTTACAGGGAGTGAATGGCAAGGGCCCTGGAATGACAGCCTCCTTCTTCTCAGTTTATTGCTTTTGCGATGAAATCAGTATACAAAGCAAAGCTTTGTGATCTGCATTGTTAACTACCTTAGTTGATATTTTCCTGATAGAAGACCTTGAGACAAAAATTTGTTATCAAATAGCTCACATGGAAACTGATTGTTAAAAGTGCTTTCCCAAGCTCAAAAAATGTTCACTACTGAATAAGCTACCCAGTGACCAAAATTCAGCTCAGTCTCGCTGGAAATCTAAAAAGAAAACCAATATAAAACATATCAAGACAGGTTAGGACATTTATTCTGATTGCTGATTTGCAATAATGGAACATTAATTTCAAGTCCCTTTTAACAAAATTATCTTCCCATGATGTATTATGTATGGATTGAAAAGTCTTTCAATGCTTTGCAAATAAGTGTGGAGGTAGAAAGCAGAAATACTAGAATATATGAGATGAGATGAACAGACCACCGCAGTTGTACTGAAGCCAGTGGGAGTAGAATGTTGTATGATAACATAAGTGTTACATAATTGTTCAACAGTATTTAGTCTTCTTCCCTTTCTGAATACTTCATTGACAATGTGCACCACGGAAGAACCACATGAATGAACATGTAAATCGTGAGGCCATTTAATTATAGGCTAAAAGTGATTGATAACTCAGGTGACTTCTCCTATCTCTCCTTCCCTGTGATAACATTCATGAAAGGGACCTTAATATGGTAGAACTAGAGGTTATGTGCCATGGATTATAGTAAACATGTCGGGGCTGCTAACTTTGAAATCATGTTGAGATACACAATTGTATGTACTAAAATGGGGAATAAACTTCTGTGTTTTTAAACCATTGATATTTGGGATCACGCTTATTAGTGAGAACATCTGCAAGTCAAATATCTTAGGATATTTCTGAACTTAAGTGTGCATAATAGTGAAATATTCCATGATATCTTAACTGTTGTTTAAAATTATTACATTTGTCCAGAGGGTGTGCAAAGCTAGAGCTGCAATATGTGAGCATACTAAAGTTAATGGCAAGACTGAATACATATTTTTGGCCTCAGCACTACCACACTCTGTTATTAAGATAACAAGCCTTAATAAAACTATAGATGAACTTATGATACTCATATCCATCCCAGCACTTCAATACAGTAATAAAGAAAATTGTCCTAAAACTGGTACAGTTCTCTATCCATCAGAATTCGTTACCTTTTAGACACCACGATTGGTTGTGCCATTTTGATGGCACGTCCCTGATGAGAACACTTATTACATCTTTGTCAGTGAAGATTCAAGCTATTCAAAGAAAGGCACTCTCAGTCAAGTTATAGTGAGGCTTCAGCTATTATTCCACTGATTTTCCTCCACCTCATTGCCATTTCATTCATTTTGTGATAGAAAATTTATGTCCTTGGTCTGAAAGCCTTATTTTTAAGGTTTTTCAGAGACACGCCCCAAAAGAAAATGTCATGTGCCTTTTATTGTTTTACTTATATTCACCACTAGCAACAATACAGTGAACAGATTGTATTCATAAGATAGAAATAAGACATGTATTGAACATTTCACTTCCATTAAAGTGCCTGCAGTTTTTCCAGATAGCTATATAATATATTCTGGCCAAGCAGGTTTAGACAAAATTTCTAAACTATGTTTGCAAATGTTAGGCAAACTCATCTTATACTCCTGTACTGAAAGATGAATGTGCTAAGGACATATTCACTTTTTTCTCTTTTGCACTCAAGTAAATTGGCCCACTTATTGGAGTCCTTTATCTGTATGAGCATGACTGTTCTCATTGGACATGGTAAAAGAATGACGTTCAGTTCACATACTTCCGTCAAAATGATTCAGTTAATTTAAGCCTAATGGTGGCATTTAAGTTATGTTCTTTCTTATGCTATAATTAAATTAACTTTAATTACTTTCCCTCCCACCTCAACCCAACCCTCAATGCTTCACGCAGTTGCTGTACTTTGAATCTCTATTTATCTTCTAAAAATATGAGTCATCTCAGAGAGGAACTACTAACATGGTTGTTAAAATAACAGTGAAAGGCAGGGATCGGAGAGAGGGAAATGGAAGAATCATTAAATTGTTTGGTCAAATTATAATGCTTTAAGCTTATTCACATAATGTCTGTTAAGTATTATACACAGTTTATATATGGATTCACAGTAAAAAGCTATGTTCGTAGTTCCCCAGGAAATGACAGTCCAATATGAGATAAGATTGCTGACTCTTCATAGCACTAAGAAAGGAAAGCAGCCTAGATATACATCAAGTGAAGAATGGGTAATGGAAGCCTGTAACATTTACACAATGGAATTCTATTCAGTACTAAAGTAAGCTGAAATTATGAAATTTAAATAGATGGAAATATAAAATATGTTGAGGTAACCCAGAATCAGAAAGACAAATGCCATATGTTCCTTTTCAAATATAGATCTCAGACTTGGATTTTTAGATATCTGTCTTTAAATTGGAGTGAGTGTCAGTGGAAGGCCAGATAGCAACAAAGGAGCCATGAAACACTGTATGGAACATGTCTAAGGGAGGAATAGCAAAATATGTAATATTAAAGTAGAAGGAAGGAATTCTCTAAGGTAAAGATTTAAAAGAAGAAGGGGAGAGTAGGTAGGGGAAATGAAAATCAAATTTATGGTGTAAAACAAAGCTATATAGAAACTGACTAGTTTATAAGCTACTAAAAACAAGACTTAAAAATGACTACCAGTACAATCTACTTCCATTGTTCTTGCTTGCTGCCAAAACTTGATGGTATGATGCTACTGATGAAGACACCACACGGTTTTTGTTCTTTCTATATACATTGGCACAGGGAAAGTTATAAGCTCTTGATATGATTATAATGTGTAACAATGCCTTGGACTCACTCACATAGGAAAACATAGGGTTAAATATGAAAAATTATTTCTAGTACCTAGAGCTGATGATTAAAACTATGATAGTCAATACAATACAGTAGGCATAATATGCTAATAAGGGACAGAGTCTTTGAAGACCAGCTTTTGTTTACAAGATCATAGCAGGTGATGATGACAGAAAACTGGGGGTAGAATATAATCCCTGGAAACAGACACAGTAAACTTTTGGAAGTACTATCTACCATCCTATACCATTAATAATAACTATAACTTCTTTGCAACAAATACTACATTAGCTTGCTTTCTCCTTTTTGTTCTGTCCAGAACTCCAGCTCATAGAATGCTACTAGTCACGTTTAAGCTAATTCTTCTTGACTCAATTAATCTGATGTATATAATTCTCACAAACAAGCCCAGAGGTTTGTTTCCATGGTGATTATAAATCCCTTCATGTTGACCATCAAGGCTAACTGCCACAGGGGGTTTATAATGATCCAGGTAATTTATTTATTTTAGAAATAATGGAAAACCAGTTGGCATTACTTTTACAGAAAACTTCCTCTCTTTTATTTGATTCATTGGGAAAAGATATTATTGGTATCATTTGAAGAATCAAAAAACTGCCATAGGGAGTGGTTAAGTGAAGATTTTAGGTTACAAAGCTTTATTGGTATAACCTAAATTTAGATGGCACAGATTCAAACATTCTGTAAACTTTTAAAATAAAACCATAAAGGAGTTCAGTGACTGTGATGCCTGTGACAGGAGCAGATGCCTATCTTCTATGTCTGTACTTTTCCTATTTGACACTTAACATACTATATTGTAATTGCTTTCCAATCTCTTCTCTTTAGACTCTCAAGAAAACACAAGAAACTTGCCTCCTTTTTATTTGCATTCCAAATCTTTGACCTCATCATGGCAACTAACATCCATAAGTGGCTATTAAGAAATTTGTAGATGAAAAGAACAGTTCCATCTCTCTATCTGAACAGCTTAAAATTTACTGATCATTAAACATTCTATGTATTACAGTAATGATAAAAGTTGCAAGAGAGAAGAATCAAGTTATTGTGAATAGCCATTAAATTTTGTAGACTTTATCTCACAGAACTGAAAAGTATCATATTTTTAAGACAAGGCTAGTATAACTGGACTGCACCAATGGATAAAAAAACTACAAAACATTGATGAAGTATAAGGATACTTACTATGATCATTGTAAAACAATATTATTAAATGTCCTTACTGATCAAAATAACATAAATATTTAGTACAAACGCCATAAAATCCCACTGGTACTTTGTACTGAAATTGATAAAAACCATAAAATTCTTTTATGACCACAAGAAAAGTTGAATTTCCAAGACAATAATGAGAGAGTTGAATGAAGTTAGTGATAAAACATGTCCTGATTTCAAATTTAGAACACTATAGTAATTTATAAATTGTATTAGCATAAAGATGTGTATAAAAATAATGGGTCAGAATAGATAGAATTAAAAGTGATCCTTGCATATAGGTTCATTCAAATCCTCACTGACAATAGTGCCAAGAATTCATTGTGTAAGGAACAGCTTCTTCATCAATATGTTGGGGAACCTGAGTACCTTCCATACAGAAAATAATAATAGGTCATAATTTTTATTATTATTGCTGTTTTTAAAAATATCATGAATATATTGAGAAATTTGTACAGTTTAGAAAACTTGGAAGGAGAATGAATGCCAAATTCACATTGCAGCAACAGTGAGAAATTTCACAGGATTGTTGAAGATTGGTGGTACAATTTTGTCAGGAAATAATACTAAAAAATTATAGTAGACATATAGGATTATGAATTTACATTCTAAAATATAATTACATGTTTTTAGTTTGAGTGTTATATCACTTTGGTTTCTAAGTATATTTTTATAATTTTTAAATTCCAAAATTATAATTTTTATCTCCAGTCTGTTTGGTATTTCATATTTTTTGTATGTCACAGGTGAACATACACTGGGGCTGTAGAAGAGTAACAGGAAGATGATGGAAAACATCTTGGTGCCTAAGAATGGGAAAGGTCCAACAACCAGGCTTCTTTAACCTAATTCTTCTTATTGAATTTTTGTTTATTTCATACAGAAATTCTCAATCAATTTTGGTCATCTTGAAACCCCTTTCTCTGCTGGCACCCTCCCACATCTCCCCTCCTGGAATTCATACACTCTAATTTGTGGTAAGTTTGAACTTCTGTAGTATAAATCCATCCACTGAGATCTAGTCAGCCTAACCAGAGTCCCGCACTTTAAGAAGACCAGCTCTTCCTCATACAATAGTAATCAGTTGCCAATATGTCTTCAGCTAAGATTAGGATCTGCTGCCCATCTCGCCATTTCCATGTTTTTTTTTTTCTGCTTGAGTTTGTGTGAGTCTAGTGTGTGTTGACACCATTGCTGTAGGTTCATATCAGCAGGGTCCCAGAAGCTTGTAGGATTCTATTTCCATATGCCATGCAGCACTTCTCTGGCTCTTACAAACTTTCTGCTCCCCTTTCTGCAATGGTCCCTGATCCCTGGGTTAGGGAATCTTAATATAGCAGTCCTGTCCATGGACCGACACTCTACAGAATTCTAGTTTCCATGGTTTGTCCATTTATGAACCTTTGGGTAAAGGTTGCATTATAGATGTGCTGCGTAAGCTTGGGCAATTCAGAAACAATGTCTGTATGTGATCCGTTGTGGTATTCTGTAATAGTTTTTGTCTGGTGCAAAAGAAGTTTCTTTGATGCGTGGTGAATGGGATTTGTGCAAAACATAATGACACATATCTTGCACTTAGTAAGAAGTTACATTACTTTGGGAATGTGACAGCCTTGGGATTTTCTCTAAGACCTATGTCTTCTCCATCCATGTGTATGGAGAACCACACATGAGGTTCCTGCACTTGAGTAAGATTTAAGTCCAATTATCTAGGCGTTGATTGCCCCTAAGATAAAAATGTCAACACTGCACCAATGTTATATGCTGTGCAAGACACTGATGTGGATGTTTGGTCTAAAGCTAGTCTTGGAACATCTATTGATGTTGCCCCTTACTTAGCAGGTGCCATAGTGCTATCCAAAGCTGTCGAGAGCTAGCCTTCAGGAGAGGTGGTTTCCAGGTTAGTTCCAGCTCCATTGCTCCAAACTCAGCCACCGAAGTATGTACCATACAACAGGGTCTTATCTTCAGGTTCTGGGAGGTAATGAAGAGTTGTGGCAATAGCCTGTGTAATTTGGGGTGTCCCTTGGACTACCCTAGTCAACGACTCACAGGACGGTTTCTCTTGTGTAAATTGTCATTAGATTCTTAGACTAATATGATTCCCTCGGGATTTTTTACACTAGCCAGGTATTATTTTTTGACATTTTAATTGAAGTTTCGTGCATTTCATACATCGTTTCTCAGTCCAATCTAGATTCATCTCTCCTTCCATCTCCCCCCACCCCAACCAAGATCATGCACCCTGCCATTCCTAACCCTGTATCTTTTTCTGATTCTTTTCAAGGTTTTTCAAAGCAGAAGATTATTGTCCTTGGGGAAACTTTCCTGTTTCAGTCAGTTCCCTGTTTCAGTCTGCTCTTATTGTTCCCTCCAATCAGTATTGCATCAACATATGCATATATCTATATGCTGCACCTATACTAATATTATATCATCTGCATACAAACTATTTGTCATTTCCATATCATATTTCAGGATTCACATTTTTCTTTTTTGAATTTATGTTATTCTAAAATATGCCTATATATCCTCCACACATATACAAAGATTATCAAGTCTCAAAATAAGTGGTGGGTTAATTCTAGAGCCTGTTAAGAGATTTACATTATGAGAGCATAGTTGCTTTCAGGGAAAGGGGTATATAACTTTGATGTTGCTCAGTTTGCCTCACAACTTGGTGCTTGGTGCTAGCATCCACAAATGAGGGATACCATTTGTCCTTAGCTTTTCCACGACTGTGTTACTTCACTTAGCATAATATCTTCTGTTTCCATCCGTTTACCTGCAAAGTTCATGATGCATCTTTCTTTACCGCTGCATAGAACTCCATTGTGTAAATGTACCACTTTTTCTGTATCCAGTCCTTGGTTGAGGGGCATTTGTGTTGGTTACAGCTCTTCTCTATTGTGAGGATAGCTGCAGTGAACTTGGCTGTGCATGTATCTCTGATGTAGGATGCTTCTTGTGGGTATATACCCAGGAGTGCTATGGCTGGGTCAGGTGCTAAGCTCATTTTGAGACTTTTATGGGTTATCCATACTGCTTTCCATAGAGGTTGTATGAGTTTACATTCCCACCAACAGTGAATGCGTGTTCTCCTTTCCCCACAACCTCTCCAGCATCTGGTGTCATTTGTTTTCTTGATCCTAGCCATTCTTATTGGTGTGAGATTAGCTAATCTCCCTCTCTCTCTGTCTCACCTGTCCTCCATGCCTTCCTCATTTAAAGTGTTTCTATCTTCCCCAATGCCAGTGGAAACCAGAAAAAGTTGTTGTATCCCTTGAGACTAGATCTATGTTTGTTACCTGCAATGTGTGTGTTGGGCACTGAATCAAGATCCTCTGCAAGAGCACTCATTAATCTTAACCATTGTACAATATCTATAGCCCAAGAACATTATCTTACATTATAAACAAAAAATAATTCAAAATGTATCGATGGCTTAAATGGAAAAATCAAAAGTTCTAAATATATTAGAATAAAAATCTAGTATGAAAAATTTGCACATTATATTTGGCAATTATGTAACAAATACAACACCAAACTAAATGGTTCATAAGAAATAAACAGAAGAAAATATCAAACTAAACTAGGGGGAAAATACTTGCAAATTATATATCTAACAAAAAGTTATTTCCCAATTTATATAAATAGCTTATATAAAGTAAATAACAAATGCTAAACACTCTAGTTAAAATATTATATGATACAGAATGCCCACTTTTGAATGTTTATCCGAAAGGATTACATTCAGGATCTCAGAAAGATCTTTGTAATATCACAATCATAGAAGCATTCACATTAACAACAGCGTATTGGTAAAGCATATATATTTCTATGAATCAATAATCAAAGACAATTTTTAGACAACACAATGTCATATGACACTTAAAAGGAATAAAATTGTGACATGTAGTTGAGCATAGATGCATCCTGAGGACCTAATTGAAATAACTCACTCAGAGAATAACAAGTATTCCATGATTCCACATACCTATAATAATCAAATTCAAGAAAAAGTGGAAAGTAGTTGCCAAAGATGAGAATGAAGGGAAATGGGAAGTTACCAGTGAATAAGTAGAAAGTAGAATTAATGGGCTAGTTTGATCGCTCAGTGGGTTGAATATTTGCCAAAAAAAAAAAAAAAAAAACTGGTAAACATTTTGATCCTTAGAATAAACAGTAGAGTGAAACCGATCTCTCTCTCTCTCTCTCTCTCTCTCTCTCTCTCTCTCTCACACACACACACACACACACACACAATAATGATAATGATAAATACAATTTAAACATTTGTAAATGTCCACTAGATTTAGCTTTACAACATCATCCCTATAGATAGTATTATTGAACTATACTGTTAAAATGTGTTAAGAGTATAGATTTGTTGCTGAATTTTATCATGGTAAAAATAAATTATGAAGACAGTCTACTTTTCTCTACCATCAAGACTTCTCACAAGACTTTTAGCATCAAATTATTCCTGGTCAAGAAACAAAGGCATAGTAACTTTAAAAAAAATCAACAAAACAATGGGTAGGGAAGCTGAAATTAAGAGATGGCCTCCAAGTCATATCTTCACTGCCCTCTCATTAGCACAATAGTTTATTGCCACTTCTACCAAATACTTTTGTTTAAAGAAGAGTGTGTTGTAAACTTGAGCATCTTATGAATTAAGACTAAATAGCATCTTTGAAAATCTCATATTTGTGAATTAAATCTATGATGACAAATAGCTTCATTTATTGATGTATTTTATTTGTTTGTTTTGGGATATGTGTTTATGTATGTGTTTGTGTGTGTATGTTTTCATACAAATTCATGTGGGTGCCCACAGAGTCCAGGAAAAGATAGGGGATCCCCTAGAGTTGAATTTGCATGCTGTTGTAAGCCCTCCAGTGTGGGTTCTGGGAGTCAGACCCTAGTCTTCTACAAGAGCAGCGAGCACTCTTTACAACTGAAGCATCTCTCAACCAGTCATTTAATATGTTTTTCTTCAAATCACAGGAGACGTTTATGGGAATGATAGCAAGTGTCTTATACAATTTGACCAAACTGTGAGTTATCAAATCACTATCAACCCTATTTAACCCTAACTAAATTCTTTTAAGGTATAAAAGCATTTTACTTTTATATATTTCCAGTTAACTATTGTTACATTTTTCTCTTTAATAAATCCAGAGCCAGGAAAACTTGGCTTTACTTACAATTTTCTGACAAATGTTTATTCCATTAGAAACTGAAAATATAAGCAAAACAAACCCTACCCTTGAGATTACAGTTGAGAGAGAAAAACTTATTTGGCACAAAATAAACTAAATTTGCCTCCTAAGGATAAAATAAAAATTGCATACATGTGATATGTATGTGAAATAAATGTGCGAGGTGAGAGCCAAGCATCAGAAAGATCAGAGAGGGAGCTTGAGAAAAAGCATTTCAGAGGCAGAATCACAAGCATGTTGATGGGACTAGATGAAGCATGGAGAAGATAAACTATTCTGAAGATTTCAGCAATGTTCTTTCAAGGCTATTTTAAAAAATGACAAAGAGCTAAATTCTTTTACCCTAAGAAGAAAACCAGAAAAATTCATGAAACTGTAGGCTACCCTCAGTTGTGGGTTTTAGAAATAAGACTTTAGAAAGAGTTCAAGTTCTCTAACTTGTTTTGCTGGCTGAATATCTAATCTTATACTTTGTTGCCAAGACACCCACCAGTCTGCAGTGGGCTTGATTGCTGCTAAGCAAAAGAAAAAAAAAAAACTGAACTACTGAAAATTCTGCAGGAACAATTTTAATACTGAAATTGAACATGTTATGTAGTTGTTTTTTTAAAAATGGGAATTTTTGCCTCCATTTCTCAGATTTTTGCAAAACAGCCAACTCAGGAAATGAAAATCCAAGGAAACAAACATAGAACAGAAAGATTTGGCTATACCAGACATCAAACTATACTATAGGGCTATAGTCATAAAAACAGCCTGGTACTGGCACAAAAACAGACCAGTTGACCAATGGAATAAAACTGAAGATCCAAACCTGAGCTCATACAATTTCAGCCACCTCATATTTGACAAGGGGGCCAAGAAGACACAATGGAGGAAAGACAGCATCTTCAGCAAGTGGTGTTGGCAAAACTGGATCACCACTTGTAGAAGAATGAAATTAAACCCCTACCTCTCACCTTGTACAAAGGTCAACTCCAGATGGACCAAAGACCTCAACGTGAAACCCCAAACTCTGGAGGTGATAGAAGAGAAGCTTGGCAGCAGACTACAAGACATAGGTGTAGGAAAAGACTTCCTAAATCAGACAGCAGCTGCACAAGAAATAAGATCGACAATTGACAAATGGGACCTCATTAAACTCAAAAGCTTCTGTACATCAAAGGAAGCAATAAAGGAAGTGAGGAGAAGACCCACAGAGTGGGAGGAAACCTTCACAGCAGATACATCTGACAAAGCATTAATTTCCAGAGTATACAAGCTACTCAAAAAACAAAGAAGAAAGAAAACAAATGAATCATTCAAAAGATGGAGCAAAGATCTGAATAGAGACTTCACAGAGGAGGAGTTAGAGATGGCCGAGAAACATCTTAAGAAGTGTTCAACATCTCTGATAATTAAGGAAATGCAAATTAAAACCACTCTGAGATATCACCTTACTCCAATAAGACTGGCTAGGATCAGGAACATGAATGATACCAAGTGCTGGAGAGGTTGTGGGGAAAGGGGAACACTCATCCATTGCTGGTGGGAATGTAAACTTGTACAGCCACTATGGAAAGCAGTGTGGAGAACCCTTAGAAGACTCAAAATGAGCCTTCCATTTGACCCAGTCATACCACTCCTGGGTATATACCCACAAGACACAACTTACTGCAAAGATACATGCACAGCTATGTTTATTGCAGCTCTGTTCACAATAGCAAAAAGCTGGAACCAGCCCAGGTGCCCTTCAACTGACGAGTGGATAGAGAAAATGTGGTACATGTATACAATGGAATACTATGCAGCAGTAAAGAGGGACAACATCATGAAATTTGCAGGTAAATGGATGGAGCTGGAAGACATTATGTTAAGTGAAGTAACACAGTCCCAGAAAAACAAACGACAAATGGTGTCCCTCATATGTGGATGCTAGTACCAACAACCCAGATATAAATATTTCTCATGGAGAGGGAGGCATAGTAAAAGAACAACAGAAAGACTGCATCAGAAAATGGACTGAAATGGTGAATTGGAAAGGGGGGATGGGTGGGAGAGGGACACGGGTGTATATTCGATTAAGGCATATTTAATTGACGTGAGCTCAGCAAGTACCCAGTTTCGCCTAGACACTGTCTACAGGACACATGGTGTTTTAGGACTTAGTAAAAGTAAAAGTAAACATGTGTATATTAAACAACATTGGTTTACAGAATCTGATAAAAATGGTAATGCATCTGAATTAAATGGAGATATAATTCGCTGTTGCCCACATTTGCTTTACATAAAATCTGTAGAGCAAGAACTTTGGGATTGACACATACAAATGTTCTCTATAATTTCTCTGTTGTACAGTATCACCTTGTAGCATTCTCTTTAAGATGATTTAACGTAAAAATTAAGTTTGCTTCCCAAGTTAATCATATATAGTCACCCAAAACAACATGGGTGAATTTGATGAAATCTGTGCCTTGACTCCACCCTATAGTCATGTATAATACAACTGTCTTCTGGAGACTCATACGCTAAAAAAAAGGGGGGGGGAATACAGAAAGACATGAAACCTTTTCATCAAACCCTTGCAATTCAAATCTTAAAACTAACTATGGGAAAAGATTTGTTTGTTCCAACAGGACAAAACGTCACCAACTTAACGGCTGAGAAAGAAAAGATACAGGTTTGCATTGAGTAGGATGTACCAAAAAGTGGCAACGGAAAGGCTGACCCGTCTGAACATTCAAAGGAAGAAAAGCCTCAGATTGCCATAAACATCGAACCCCTCTGTGGATCCTACATGTAACAACTAGTTATAATGAGTCCTAATGAAACTTACCTTCTAGGTGCCACAAAGGTTCTGATATGAGAGACTTCCTTGCCTTCCCACCCATAGAACAAGGAGAAATATGACAATGATGAGGTCGCTCCCCAACTGTAAATTGGAGACAACTATTGTAGAGGTAATCTCTTATAAAACCGGTAAAACTGCTTTCTTTAATTGACTACTAGACATGGGAACTGTGGAAGGGATTACTCTCTGTTCAGAACCAAATATAATACTAAAGTCCTAGGGCTATGCACTCAGGCAAAATATATTAATACAGGAGCTCTGACATCAGCAATGGATTGTTCTACCAGGTGGATGTTGGCCAGGGGATCCAAGGCCCCACAAAAGGTAAGGGCTCCTTGCCTCTAAGTTGGGATACCTACAGGAGGAGAGGCAATAAGACCCTGCTGCCGAAGACCTGACGTTAACATGGGAGGGATGTATTGAGACCACACATGCAAGTGTACAGATGGCCTCTGGAATGCCAGAGAGTGTTACCAAAGGCCACTAAACCAATAAAGCAAATATGGGTCTCCCTGAGTCAAGCAAGACTCCACCGTCAGCACCAGCTACACCTCACCTGCCTGGAAATACTGTGCAGCAGAGGCAGCCATGTGC
The DNA here is from genome assembly GCA_009823505.1 of Rhizomys pruinosus. NCBI lineage: Eukaryota > Metazoa > Chordata > Mammalia > Rodentia > Spalacidae > Rhizomys > Rhizomys pruinosus. The sequence continues at coordinate 786,400 of VZQC01008131.1, forward strand.
CTGTATATCCCAAATCTAATTGGCTATTGGCTCTCCCCTTGGAGAAATAACCCATGGCTGATGCCACAAGCTTACATCCTCTACAGGTTAGGAGATGTTATAAGCCACAGTAAGACCCTGTCATATTTAACAGGGGGGAAAATTGTAATTCATGGATTAACATATCCAAACATGTGTCTATGCTAAAGTAACCTACCATAACTATTAGTGCTGCTTAAATACCTATATATCTAATTGCTTGTTCTTCATTAGTAGGATCGAAAGGTTATTCCTGGACAAACTGTCAGCCCATGAAAGGAAACAGCCAGAATTGACCAGAGTCCAAGTCAACAGCTCCAGAGAGAGTGGACTGTTTTACCTCTCATCCACCTGTGCCCCTTTTCTAAGCCTAGGGAACAACCTGCGGAAGAGGGGGCGTGGTAGAATGTAAGGGCTGCGATTGGGGTGAATGGTGAAACTACAGCAATGTAGTCTGGACACTCATTTGATCAACTTGATTGAACAAACAACCTGTCACCCCCCACTGGATGGTGGGGCTGTAGGTGTTTGGGCACAACAGCCTGCAGATAGGTTTTGCATGAAGGATGCTTGTACTCATGGATTATCACTTATAGCTAAAAATGAAAAAAAAAAAAAATGAGAGAAAGATGCAGGACAGTTATGGCAGAATGCATGATCTGGGATGGGGTGGGGGTGGGGGGGAGGGAAAGGGAAATAAGCCTGAACTGAATTGGAAAAAATGTATGAAATGCACAAAGCATCAATAAAAATTAATTAAAAAAAAAAAAAAGAAAGATTTGGAGCAGACTTCAAAGGTCCTGAAGTAGGAAATCAGGCAGATGATTCATCATTTCAAGATTCTCATAGAAAATAATAAATTGGACAATCTTCCATATAATATGAAATACCCTGCAGAAGGTAGCAGGACCAGACTCGTGGGATCAAAGGTAATTGCTTCCAATCACATAAAGCAAATGTAAAATGAATACCAGCAAAATACAATATGCAAGGCATCATTCGCCACACATGAGAGGACAGTCCTTGGGTACTTATTTTCCCTTTTCAAAAGTACCAGAAACTGAACCCAAAACTCACTCTTTTCCATTCTATCTGACCACTTATTCAAATCTACCTAATTTTCAGAAGAAGTTACATCTCCTTTCAAACATGAAGTCAGGCATTCCCCCTCTTCAGAAAAAAATTCCTGTTATTCAACTTCGTATTGCTTCTATAGCTTTGGTGCAACAGATTTTCCATTCCATCAAAGCATTATTTTTGCTCTGTCTCTCAGTCCCTTCCAGCTTCACTTTCTTTCTACTCAGGTTATTTCTCCTAATTCACCATTCTAACTAACCTTTATAAGTATTAATATTCCTTTCCTTCTCCACTTATACATGACTGTAAAATAACACTGAAATAACTCTACCAATCTCATGAAGTATGGCTACAACTGATTGGTTGCAAACTAATACAGATAATTGCAAATCCAACAAAGTTGTACATTACTTACAAATTTATGGAAAATCGTCATTTTGACAATAAAGATTTCAGTCTCACTGTGTTTCCTAAGTAAGCTTGCTCTCTCTTATGTAACTAGGCAAAATTTCCCTTTCTTTTAACACACCAAGTTCACATTCTCCCTGCTAACTGCTTATTTGTGAAAGATTGGTTTTCATATCTCTAGAAAATTACAACCAGACAAGCATTATCTATCTTGTATCAAATCCTGTAATCTACTAGTATCTGCATTCAGCATAGCTATTCCCCCTTCTGTTAAATTATAGAAAAGAACCTTTATGTTATCACATACCAGCTTTTTTGCATGTCCTTTGCTTACCATCTCTTTCCTCCATATAAGACTTTTATAACCATTGTCCATATATATTTATTACGTTTCATGTAATGTTTTCATAATCCTGCCTTTTGTACTGTTATTTCTCTATGTCTATACTCAAAACAACAAACATAGCTAAATATCTATCCATACACCAGATCCATATCTTCATGGTCCATTAAGTCTTTCATGGCTTCAGTTTTCATCATCTCATTGAAATATTTCTTACTTAAATACCCTCTATTGGCTTTCATATTGATTAATTTAGTGAATGCTTTTCATTTCTCATCTTATTCGAACTTTCCTGGCATTAGGTGACTGAGTTGAACACTCTACATTTAAAACTCTATTTTTTCTCTAAATATTCTGCTTGGTCAGGGCTATCTTTACTGTTGCCCCTTCCTCTATTCTTTAGTGTCATTTTTGTATGTAACAGTTAATACGATCATTTACATTTATTATTGGTGTCCCTCACTTAGTGCATCCAGAACTGCATTTATTTTCCAACCTCATCAAATGAAATTGCCCCTTTTCACACTGAGTCTCATCTTTCTGAATTATATTACTATGTTCCTCCTCCTCACAAATATAAATTAAAATTTGAAAAAAAATTACTAAGGATTTGAATTACCAACCACTGATATCCTTATCTCTGACTAACATCTTTCTATTCTTATACTTAGATCCACCCTCACTAGCTTTCTTAGTTTTCAAATATATTTCAAGACCTTGCCACATATTATTCCTCCTGTGTTTTATTAGTTACTTTTATGTTTCATGTTTCTGTGATTGGGATTACTGTTCCAGAAGGATAAGAGCCCATATTGGTAGGGCTGTGTGCTGGCAAAGGTAGCCACAGCAGAAAGCTAAGAGCTAACATCTTCATGTAGGCCCAGTAAGGAGAGAGAGAGAGAGAGAGAGAGAGAGAGAGAGAGAGAGAGAGAGAACAATGTTAAAGCCCACTCCAAGTGATGTTCTTCCTCCAGCAAGGCCACAAGGTCATATCTCCTAAACATCTGAAAACAGCATCACCAACTGAAAAGTGCTCAAATACTTGGAACCTATAGTGGGACATTAATCACTCAGATTAACACATGTCTAGAATTTATTTTCTCCATAACTTACTCCTGTTTATTCTTGAGAGGGCAAGTTTACATATTTCTGCCACACTGTAGAATTTGCTGTCTTCTAATTTAAATTATATCTCTTTGCAATTTGTGTTTATAAATTTGTCATTATTACTCCATTAAAATGTATATCATCAGGAGCTTATATATCCTATAAGGATAAGGACTACCCCATTTCATTAGAGTTTACCTTGTACTTAGAGTGTGGTGTTAACATCTAGCAAGTTCCTAAAAATAAGCAATGAATTAATTAATTAATAATGAAAAATATTCTATAAAATCTCAGTTACTAAATTTCACTTTATAATTTCTGAGAAATTAAATAGCATATAAGAAAATAGAAGCATAAGTTAAGTATTATTCTACCAGAAATAATCTGATAGAAATTGGGCCATAGAAAAGATGTTTCAAGTAGCAAGAAAAATACATAACAATTGAATAAAAGTCACTTCAAGTTAGAGGTGTCAGAGCAAATGTAACCTTGGTGTTATTTGAAACCAGCTGTAAACAATGAAGACAATGAACAATGGAGAAAAGCACTAAACTCTCAAAGAAACTAAAACAAATACACACAAAAAATACAATCTCAAGTAGATGAACAAGGTTGTCCAGTGCAGAGAAAATTTGATCTAGTAGAATGAGGAATCCAAGTATAATACAGGTTCTACTACATGAGAGATTATATAAAATGGAGATGTAAATCTTCAGGGTTCTTTTAAATTTAGTGTCCTTAAGCTCCCTTAAAGTTGCAGAATTGCAGAGAAATAAGAGCAGAACAAGAGAATACACAGACATGCCATCTGTCAATGGTTGTATGTGGGGAAAATGGCTATTGGAAGTTAGTTCTGTAATAAATTTACAAAGAAAACATGCCACATATAGGCTTCATTGCTGATCAGTTAGTTTTCTAGAAGTTCTTTACTGAAAAACCTGAATTCTGTATATTCACGTCCAGTTTCTCAACCTCACTACTGCAGGTATCATGAATTCCATAATTCCTTGTTGAGGGGGCTGCTCTATGAAATGCAATACATTCCTGGACTCTCAATTATGGCAAAAATAATTCTAGATATTGCCAACATTTTGAGTAATGGATCACTAAGTATTCACAATGCAGGAAATTGGTCATTGCCAGTCAGCTCTGAAATATAATCACACCAAACTCACACACATGCACACACATACACACATGAACACATATGGACATATGTTTGTAGAAGATATGTAAGTAGATAGACGGATAGAGAGATGATAGATTTATTGGAGAATTGGAATACTTGCTTTTGGCAACTGAGAAGTCCTTGGTAGGCTATCTACAAACTAAAGGACCTGGGATGCCAATATCTTGGTTCGTCCAAGACCAGTGTATCAGATCTATTAATGCCAGTGGTGACCCAGCCTAAGGTGATAGCCTTTGGAAGCCAGGGGTTTGGGGGAGATGACTCTCTCAGAGACACAAATCTAAATTCCAGAGAGTCTTCAGATCTGATGCTTGAGGGTAAGATGAGAAGAATTTCTCAGTTCTAGAAGAGGGAAAGAAAGTGAGTTTATTTTTCTGCCTTTTGTTCTATCCCTGTACCTAACTGAGTGGATAGTATACAGTCACAGTGAATGCACGTCTTCCTTGCTCAGTCTCCCAACTGACTGACAATCTCTCATCTGGAAACACTTTCACAGATAAATATGGAAATAAACATTTGCCAATTATCTAGATAGGTTTTAATCCAGTTAAGTAGAAATACAATATTAACAAGCACATTTACATAGTGAAAAAAAAACATACAAGTTGACAACTACTCTAAAAAGCTATTTGACTTAACATTTCTTATAATATATATTTTACTGAATATTTTTGCATTTCATGCAATATATTTTATTTTTTTTTAATTTTATTTTATTTATTTTTGTATGTGTATGAGTGTGCTGTCTGCATGTAGGTTTGTGCACCCGTGTCGTGCAATGCCGCGGAGGTCAGAAGAGGGTGTCGGATTCCCCTGGAACTGGAGTTTTCCTGGAGTTGGAGTTTCAGACGGTTCTCAGCCGCCATGTGGGTGCTGGGGATCGAACCCGGGTCCTCTGTAAGAGCGGTCAGCGCTCTCAACCGCTAGGCCATCTCTCCAGCCCCTATGCAATATATTTTAATTGCATTTAGACTCCCGTATCCCAACCAGATTTCATGCATTCTATCATATATTAAGGAATATGGAGTTAAGTTTGTGTCCCCATATTTCCCTTGCTGTGAGTTCATCCACTGGAGTCTGTTCAGTTGATCAAGCATCATTCTCTAAAGAAAGATTAACATCCCCTCATTCAACAGTGATCAGTGGCCAGCAGTTCCTCAGCTAAGGTTGGGGGTTCTTACAAATTTCCCCACTTCTGAGGGTGAAGAGATGACTCAGTGGTTAAGAGCGCCAACTGCTCTGGCAGAGGACCCATGTTCAATTCCTAGCACCCACATGGCTTCTAAGAACTCTTTAAGCCCGGCGTGGTGGCACACACCTTTAATCCTAGCACATGGGAGGCAGAGGCAGGCATATCTCTGTGAGTTCAAGGCCAGCCTGGTCTGTAGAGAGAGTTCCAAGCCAGCTAGAGCTATAGGGAGACCTTGTCTCAAAAAAAAAAAAAATCCCCCACTTCTATGCTGGATTTATGACTTGTTTGAGTTTGTGTGGATCTTGTGAATGCTGTCTCTATAGCCGTAAGTTCATATGAACAAATTGCCAGCCACCCGAGAAACGAGAAACTCTGTTTTATGGTCTTTATCTCATCTGATTTTTTTTTTTTTGCCAAGCCAATCTCCTCTGCTTGGCTCACTGGAATACTTTCTTTTGATGGAAAATATGTTGTGTGATTCTGCAGTATCAAATAAAATCCAATTAAGGTTTTCACAATAAAAAGATATTTGTAAAATATGGAGGTATTTTTGATTGGCACAAAAATGGAGACTGTTACTTGGCATTTAATAATACGGTATCCATACTTTTTCATTGATTCTCCCCGACACACTTGCTAGAAATAGGATAATATCCTTCTGGATACAAATTTCAAACCTTGGGAGAAAGAATAACTTTTAAGCTCAATTTAAGAGACAAGGTTATATGTAGATTGGATATTTTGGGAATATCTTTTCTGTATTTTTTAATTTAGTGTATTTTGGTTTCGTGCATTCGTATTATATTTACATTATTTCCACTCCTCTAAGTACCTCTCTCACTACTCCCATGTCCCCTCACAATCTTGTGACTGCTTCCTTCATTATAATTTTTACATATGGATAAATATATGTACAAACATATATATATATATATATATATATATATATATATGTATTCACCTGAATTGGGGATTTTTTTTTTTTTTTTTTTAGTCCACAAGATTTTATGTTTTCTTTAATGAAGTTTTTGATGGCTTCCCTTTGGTACATACAAACACACA
>VZQC01008131.1:811124-831091 GCA_009823505.1 Rhizomys pruinosus
TTTGCATGAAGGATGCTTGTACTCATGGATTATCACTTATAGCTAAAAATGAAAAAAAAAACTGAGAGAAAGATGCAGGACAGTTATGGCAGAATGCATGATCTGGGATGGGGTGGGGGTGGGGGGGGGGAGGGAAAGGGAAATAAGCCTGAACTGAATTGGAAAAAATGTATGAAATGCACAAAGCATCAATAAAAACTAATTAAAAAAAATAATGTTAGAGATGAAAAGAGAAGTATCACAGCAGATAAGTGAAAGATCCAATCATATGGGAATACTTTAAAAACCTATACTCTATTAAATTTGAAAACCTAAGAGAAATGGGTGAATGTCTGAAATAATGGAAATCACCAAAGCTTAATCAAGAACAGATTGACAGGTTAAACAGACCCACAATATATAAGGAAATTGAAATTGTAATAAAAAAATCTCCCAAGTAAAAGTAACCCAGGTCCAGATTTAAACAGGACCTACAATCATTATGCAAATTATTCAAAAGGAAAGAAACAGAGGAAAATTTCCCAAATTCCTTCTATGAAGCCAGCATCACTCTAATACTTAAACTAGGCAAAAATACAACCAAAATAAGAAACTATAGATACATTTCATTAATGAACATAGTTGCAAAAATTCTCAACAAAATATTTGCGTACTCCATACAGGTACACATCAGAAAGGACATCCAACATGGCCACATCCAATTCGTACCAGAGATGCAGGAATGGTTCAACATATGTAAATAAATAAATGTCATAAAACACATAAAGAACAGAAAGAAAAAAAAACACATGATCAACTCAGTTGAGGTGAAAAGGGCCTTTGATGATATTCAACATGACTTCACGTTTAAATTCCTGGAGGGAATTGGACTGGAGGGAACATTACTCAACACAATTAAAGCCATATACAACAAACCCACAGCCAGTATTATCCTAAATGGGGAAAAATAGAAGCATTCCGCTTAAAGTCAGGAACCCAGCAAGGCTGCCCCCAGTAAGACGAGCTATGATCCAGAAAACAAAGGATACCAAATGCTGGAGAGGTTGTGGGGAAAGGGGAACACTTATCTATTGCTGGTGGGAATGCAAACTCGTGACACCCCCATGGAAAGCAGTGTGGAAAACTCTTAAGAAACTGAAAATGTGCCATACCAGAGAAAGATGAAATCTTAAGGTGCTTTCAATTTGCATTTCCTTAATTATTAGTCATGTCAAACACTTTTTAAGATGTTTCTCAGCCATCTTTACTTCTTCATTTGTGAAGTCTCTGTTTGGCCTTTTACTCCATCTTTTGAGTGGTTCATTTGTTTTTTTCTCCTTGATTTTTTGAGTAGTTTATACACTCTGGATGTTAATACTCTATCAAATGTATCACTGGTGAAGGTTTCTTCCCACTCTGTGGGTTTTCTCTTTACTTCTTTCATTGTTTCTTTTGCTGTACAGAAGCTCTCGAGATTAATGGTCCCATTTGTCAATTGTTGATCTTAATTTTTTCACAGCTGCTGTCTGATTTAGAAAGTTTTTTCCTATGCCTATGTCTTGTAGATTGCTACCAACATTTTCTTCTATAATTTTCAGAGTTTCAGGTTTCACCTCAAGGTCTTTGATACATTTGGAGTTGGTTTTTTTTTTACATGGTGAGAGATGGAGGTTTACTTGTATTCTTCCACATGTAGTGAACAAGTTATGAAAACACCATTTGCTAAAGATGTTGTCTTTCCTCCATTGAGTCTTCTTGGCCCCTTTGTCGAATATGAGGTGGCTGAAATTGGATGTGCTCAGGTTCAGATCCTCAGTTTTGTTAAATTGATCTACAGGTCTGTTTTTCTGCCAATACTAGGCTGTTTTTCTGACTATAGCCTGTAATATAGTTTGAAGTCTGGTATGGTAATCTCCCCTGTGTTGCTTTTTTTGCTCAGGGTTGCTGTGGCTATCCAGCATCTTTTGTTTCTCCATATGATCTTTTGGATTTTTTTCCTAGGTCTGTGAAGAAGCTCTTGGATATTTTAATTAGTATTGCATTGAATCTGTGTATTACTTTGGGCAAGATGATCATTTTTACTGTATTGATTCTTCTAAAACATGAGCATGAGATGGTCTTCCATTTTTTTACTATCTTCCTCAATCTCCTTCTTGAGGGATTTTAAATTTTCATTGAAAGATTCAAAATGAGCCTACCAACTGACACAGTCATACTACTCCTGAGTATATACACAGACGATTCATCTTATCACAGATGTACATGCACATCTATGTTTATTGCAGCTCTCTTCACAATACCAAAGAGCTGGAAGAAACCCAAGTGTCCCTCAACTGATGAGCAGGTAAAGAAAATGTGGTACATGAACACAATGTTATCTGTGCAGCACTAAAGACAGATGGCATCATGATCTTTGCAGGTAAATGGATGTAACTAGAAGCCATTATGCTAAGTGAAGTAATACAGTCCCACAAAAAAAAAGATGTATTGTGTCCCTCATTTGTGAAACCTAGTACCAAATCCCTATTACTAAGGCAAACTGAATAATTCATTTTTTACTTTCTTTTTTAGTAAATATAGTACCTGATGTTACCCATAAGCTTGTTATATAATGTAGGAATGTAAAGCCATAATTCTCTTTACCTGCATACAACTCTACTGTCAAAATGTGAATCCCCAAACTGTATTTGGAATTAACCTGTAGTTTATTTTTAGAATTCACAATTTTGGTATATGTGGGGTATGCATATATGCATATTTTTGAGTGATAGAAATTGGAAGAAATAACAACAACAACAACAACAACAACAAAAAAAAAAAAGACGGTGTCAAGAATTGATTGAAACAGTAAACTTCTGTCCAAACTGTAAACTTCTGCACTGAAAAACTTCAAAAATACTGAGAAAAAGATGGATGACATATATGGCAGAATGCATGAGCCCTGGTAGGGTGGGGGCTATTTAGGAGCAATGGGTCTAAATTTGATTAAGAATTCTTGTGTCAGATGCACAAAACTTCAATAAAATAATAGAAAAAAGAAATTAGATTTTTCTAGCAAAGGAGCATTTGTAAGTTATTCTCTAGGATCTATGGCCTCTCAAACCGTGTGTACATGTGTATAATCACAGTACCATCCCTGAAGTACCTCCTATTGGGCAGGCTTTAAGTCCAATTAGGCAGCTGTTGATGTCCCTCAGATAACAGTGCCACTATCACACCAATAGAGATAATGTTCTAGGCTTGTCATTATAGTGTTATAGGTTTTAAGCTGGATAAGACCATCAATTTGTTTTCTCTCTTTGCATCTTACATACTACCTTCTGAATACTTAAAAAGATAATTTTTCAGGAGGAGACGTCCACGTTAGTTCCAGCTCAATTGCTCCAAGTCCTGTGTCTGAAATATGCTGCATTTTCAGCAACAGGATATTATATTCAAGTTTAGAAGGCAATCACAGACTGCAGAAATAGCCTGCATTAGGTTGGGCATCTCTTGGATGACTTGACACCAACTCAAAGGAGGTTTCCATTGCCATGCACTGGATATTTGTTATCTAGCCTTCAGCTCTTCACCTGTGTATTTTTTTTTCAGTTGGATTATGAAGAAATACAATACATAGTGGACAACCATTTCTCAATCTTGATTTTAATGTTTTTTGTTTAGTTTTTTTTTCTACATTTAGAATTATGTTGGCTTGGGGGGGGTGTCCTATATAGTCTTAATTATGTTGAGATCCCCCCCCCCGTCTAATTCTCTCTAGGATTTTTATCATATTTTGAAACTGAAATTCAGACTTTATTCCAGAAAGCAACAAAATCAATAAAATCTCCCTAGTATGTCACCCATGGATAATAAAGAAACGTCCAGGAAATAGTGACTATACACACTAGTGAAAAATAAACAAAACATGTAATGTAGTTATAAAAACAACCTACATTATTCCACAAAAATGAAGTGCAAATGAAAAGAAAGCAGTACTTTCCAAAAGTTACTTATATTCTAAATAAAAATCATGTAGGTGGCCATTAAATATGAACACTTGTAGAACAAAATAATACTCATGATGGTCTAAATGCTCCTGCTAAAATACAGAATACACACTGGAGAGATGGTTCAATGGTTAAGAGTGCCTGCTGTTCTATAGAGGAACCAGGGTCAATTCCAAGAACCCACATCCATGAGATGAAAATTGCTTGAAACTCCAGACTAGGAGATTTAACACCCTCCTTTAGCCTCCTTGGGCACTTGCATCCATACACATAAATAACTAAATCTTTTAAACATAGTATAATTTTATATAACTTTATGAATATTATGCCCTTAAAAATTATCCTTTCAGAATAAAGTGAACTTAGAACTACTGTGAATATGCAACAATTCAAGATACAGAGTAGACATAAGCAACTCTGAGAAAAATACATAAACTCAAATCAAACTAAATAAGAGAAAAATTAAAAACAATATGAAAAACTGATTGTGAAGATTTTTTTGAAGCTTTGGGACAATTTCTTTAAAAATTTAAAGAAAATTCCTCAGGGCAGGCAAGCCAGTAAACTCGGCACCTGCTTTCAGAGGAGATGGAAGGGACAAGGAAAAGTCCATGAAGCCATGGTGGTTTAGAACCTTCATGGAGTTCAGACACATGGCCAACTGGCAGCCACATGGTGAGGAGAAGAAAACTTTAGAGAAAAGGTAAATAAATACAAGATGCTAGGTAGTGAACATATATATTTAGAGTTTTTTTTTTTTACTTTTTTTTTTTTTGTTTTGGTCTTTTTGAGACAGGGTTTCTCTGTAACCTCAACTATCCTGGAACTCACTCTGTAGACAAGGCTGGCCTTCAACTCACAGAGATCCACCTTCCTCTGCCTCCCAAGTGCTAGGATTAAAGGCGTGCACCACCATGCCCAGCGGTAGTGAACATTTTTGTTTGTTTGTTTGTTTGTTTTTGTATGTGTATGAATGTACTGTCTGCATGTAGGTTTGTGCACCCATGTTTTGCAGTGCCGCGGAGGTCAAAAGAGGGTCTCGGATTCCCCTGGAACTGTAGTTCTCCTAGAATTGGAGTTACAGACGGTTCTTAGCCACCATGTGGGTGCTGGAGATCGAACCCGGGTCCTCTGCAAGAGCAGTCGGCGCTCTTAACCGCTAGGCTATCTCTCCAGCCCCAAGCAGTGAACATTTTTAATTTACCTGAATATCGAACTAAAGTGAAAGAGTGGTTAGAATCATAGAACATAAATATATTTGACTGTATACTGAGCAATAAATGAAAACTGATTAACAGTGTCATGTAAGAAATGTGAGGAAATAGAAGCTGCTATTTGCCTATCAATATTTATTCTCTTCTTCCTTACTAACTAAACTCAAATTTTATTTGTGGTAGGACCATGTCCAGATCAAACTATTTGCTTTCCCAGACATACTTTTAGTCTTGACTAGACATATGACTAAGTTCTGGCTAAACAGTCATAACAGTAACTTATTACATGCCATTTCCAAGAAAGCGTTTTAGAAAGACAGGTACATAGAAGAAATCACTTCAAAACCCTGTTTGAAGATTTTGTCCTATGTTTTCTTCTAAGAGTTTATAGTTCTAAGTCTTACATTAATCCATTTTGAGTTCATTTTGGTATATAGTATAAAATAAAGCTCCAACTTCATTCTCTTGTATCTAGGTAGCTTGTCTTCCCAGAGTCACTTGTCAAACAGACTGCTTGTCCTTCCCCATTGAATGGTCTGGGCGCTTTTATAAAAATCATGTGACACAGTATGCTTGAGTTTCCTTCTGGTCTTTCTGTGCACTGTACATATTTCAGTCTTATTCCAGTACCATTCTGTTTGGATTACTGTAGCTTGTGAAGGAGTTGTTTGAAATAAAAAGCATGAGACCAAAAAAAAAAAAAAAAAAAAGGAAAAGGACAGGATAAACTAGCTAGTGCCCCTCTTTTCAAGGTCTTATAACAAAATTTCCTGAATTATATATCTTATAGGCAACATAAATTTATGTCTCATGTTTCTGTATGCTGGGCAATTCAAGATCCAGACAGGTTCTCTATATGACAAGATCAATTTCTGAATTATACATTGAATAAAAAATGCCGATTTCTACATGGTCTCTTTCTTTATGGGTTCTAATGCTATTCCTGAGAGCAAAGCCAGTAAAAATCACATAAAGCAAAATCCTGCCTTTTCCAGAAATATGGATGGAGTTAGAAAAATTTATTTTGCACGAAAGAAATCAGACATAGACAAGGCAAAAATGTATTAATCAACCTTTAAGAAATAAAGAATGCAATTGTGATCATTATAAAGTCGGGAAAGTAGGAGAATAGCAAATTAAAATTATGTAAGAAGGTTGACAGTCAAAGAAGGGTGGAAGGACATCATCAATTTAAAATGTGTACATGTACAAGACTCACATTAAATCCTGCTTATGAATTAATATGTCATAATTATGATATATATGGAATAATCTGACAGAATCATTAGGAAATATTGACAAATCCACAGTCATAATAGGAGATTTGATTACATCTCTCTTAGAGACTGATGGAAACAGTAATGCTACAATAAATCTGTCATACATAATTAATAATAATTTTCCACCAAAAGCAATCAGAAAGCATAATGTATTTTTCAGCTTTTGTGGGTATTATATAAGCAACAGTCATGATTAAATCGAATTTCAGCTTAGAAAATACTAAATACATATGTGCAGAAGAGGTACCATGATGACCATGTAATTTGAATACTAAAAAATATAAATTAACTAATGAATAAAAACAGTGGTAAGCTTTTTATAAATACAAAACAAACTATTAATTTTATATTATTATGCATAGAAGTTTAATTAATTCATTTAAATATGCCTCCTAAAATACATTTGGAAAGATCTAAAACATAAAACAATGAAAGAATTATGAATCATAACACAGGGAATTCAGCTAAACCAGTATGAGACTGATAAACACACACTATTATATAATGATAATATAAACACATGCATATTTAAAATTTCACAAAATTATAAGAAAGAATAAATAAATTAGAAAGAGTAAAGTAGCATAGAAAATAAATGAATTGGATTTAAAATAATACATAAGATCAATAAACTTTAGTTAATTTATAAGTTCTTTCAGAGAGACTACTAAGATGAAAACATTATGATGACTGAGATAAAGTCAGTAATAGAGAGACAGAAAAGGAGACATAGAGATAAAGGGGCAGATAGAGAAACTGAGAAAGTTATTATCAATATAAAGAAGGAAAGATGTCAATAGAGGTGACAGGAAACTAAAAATTTATGTACATGAATGATCAATAACTTGATGCTGATTGATTTAAAAACACAAAAAGTGAATTTGCTGAAAAACCAATGACCTAAACTGACTTTAGTTGAAAGATCAGACAGTATCTACTTGACCAATAAAAAACAACTGAATAAAAGTTTTGAAAAACTACACAAACATCACCAGGACTGGCATCATCCGGCTCTTGAGAAGTTGGATTTATGTACAATCCAATATCTATGCAGTACACTCTGCATCTATTTCCTCCAAACTGAAACATTTCCTCCTGGCAGGGGGAGGGAGGCTCATAAAATTCAGGAAGTTAATGAAACATGGAAGACCCAGGAAACATATGAAGGCACAGTAGTCACAGTCTTGCCCCAAGAAGTAAACAACTGAAGAGAGAAGATTGCTTCTGCTGAAGCAGGTAACTGTAAGGTGTGCAGGGATCTCCAGAGATACAATTTTGTGAATCACTACCCATTCTGGAGTGGAATTTTTATTGATAAAGTTGCCTGTGAATGAGCCTTGCTCCAATAAGCAACCTCTCATCTTCACTTGTGTAAATAAGCATGATAAAGTACTTGTTCACCAAGCTACATTTGTTGGGAATTAGGATATTTTGGCCCCAAAATCCACGTAGAAAAAACTACACTAGGAAAATGAGAACTGTGCACAAAACCTGACCTACCTAAAGATGTCTTTAAATGTTTCTGATAATGAAATATAGACACTTCTTAAATATTAAACTTGGGCAGAATAACTACATTATGATAAACATAAAATAACATAGATATTAACTTTTCAAGATGGTTACTTAAGAAAATAGTACATGACTATATGAAATAGAAGGGTAGCTCAGTGATACAATTTGGTATCAAGTTAATGGAAAAGTTTTTTCAGTATGTTCTAAGGTGACAAGTGGATTTTATTACAATAAGGTGGCAGTTATACTGCCAAAGGAACAATTAATCTCCCATAAAGATCCAGTGAATGGATTTTGGAAAAAAATAAATTCTCACAGTGTGAGTTGTGCTTTTATGTTTATTTTGCTTCTTCCAAGAATATAAAAATATCAAATAACAGACTAAAACCCAGAGTAAAGGATCAGCCTGACATAATTCCTCCCCATTTCCTACTCTAATTATAGGACTCAGAGCTTCCCGCTCTCTCTTTCTACCAGGCAGGAAAAGTAGTTTCAACTGACAATCTCCAAGAGGGTATGGAGAAAGGAAAGTAGAGGAAGAAAGAGAGAGAAGAGGAAAGGAAGGAGGGAGGAAAGGAGAGAATGAAAGGGGGAGGGAGAGTGGTGTTGCTTTAGATTTGCAAATATTTGATGGGAAGAGTTACCTGGCATAGAAAATACAAGGAAAATATACATTTCCAGGAGGAAGAAAAGACTCTATAATACAAACTGTGAAAAACACAAAGGATAGGAATGTGGTACAACTTCATTGCTAGAGTACTGGTTCCATTCCCAGTGCCAGAAGAAATAAGAGAAGAGAAGGGAAGAGAAGAGAAGAGGAGAGGAGAGGAGAGGAGAGGAGAGGAGGGGAGGGGAGGGGAGGGGAGGGGAGGGGAGGGGGAGCAGGAGAGAAGAGAAAAGAGGAGAAGAAAAACAACCTGAAAAGAAAATTGCGCAAGGAAAAGAAAGTAGGAGTAATCATTTTTACACAGCTAGAGGAAAAACTCATTATAAGACATATAGAAAAATAAGTCAGCACATGAATGAGGAGATAGGAAAAGAAAAATCAAGTTCTCATTAACCAATTTTAAACATGTTGTCTTCAACCACTATACCATGCCCTTTAGATTTATCAGCAGGGGAATTGAGGAAAGACAAGCTTAAAATCCTTTATGAAATATTTGTATGAGTCATAAATTAATAATTGGCATGAAAGGGAATAATCATCATTTCTTTTCTCACCAGAAGAAAAAGAGAAAGTCTATGGATTTTTGAGTGAAAAGATCAAAGAGCCAATAATTCAGTCAGAGAACCCATCCTTCATCTAATCCTTCCCAAAAGACATCTAAAGATATTCAATATGGGTGGAAAAGTATGTTTCCATTTCTATTAATAATATAGGAAACAAAAGAAGAGATGTTATAAAACGTCAGTAGTTTTCTGGGATTTGTAAATTAAGATTGTTTTTGGTGTTTTTGAGACAGGGTGTCCCTGTAACCCCAGCTGCCCTGGAACTCACTATGTACATCAGGCTGGCCTTAAACTCACAGAGATCTGCCTCCCAAGTGCTGGGATTAAAAGTGTGAGCCACCAGGCCTGGCTTCAGATATTTTTTTAAAGCTTGCATTAGTATTAAATATAAGATTAGCTAAAATTTTTCTCAGTCCATGCATATAGTAGATTAGTCATTCACTGATTCCATTTGTGTTTCATGAAAATGTGGTATAATCTATTTAATAAACTAAAACTTTCTCTCATAATGAGTTAGTGATATTTTAATATAAAATATTATTTGCACTTGTTTCATTTATTTCCACGAAATTTTCTACTATTAATTTACATTTATACTCTTTATTTAATGAACTTGAAATTGCATTGATTCTATCTATGTAAGGAAATTCGTAATCCTTATCACAGAAACATTGTTATGCCAATCCTATTGTATTTTAATTTTAGTTGAATTTTTGCACATTTCATACAACAATATATGATCATATTTAGAGCTCCTCTCTGATCTGTGGGGCCCCCGCACAACTTCACCCCACAGGGTTTTATGCATTTTGTCATATATGTTATGTGATATCAAGTCAAACTGAATCCCCAAATGTCCTTCAGTGTGAGTCTATCAATTGGAACCTGTTCAAAATTATCTAGTGTCACTCCCTTTAAAATAAACCAACCCAGCTCTCCTTCACCCAGCAGTGATCAGTTGCCAGTAGTTCCTCAATTACCCATTTTCCCACTTTGCCTAGGATTTGTGCATGCTGTCACCATTGCTATATATTCACGTGAACAACTTCTCAGGTGCCTGGAACACTCCATTTTCTTGGGGACATCCACTGTGGCTGGTTCTTGAAATCTTTCTCCCATCTTGTCAACAATGGTCCTTGATCTCTGGGTGGCAGAAGGTTAATATAGGAGACCTACCCAAGGACACATACACTGTAGTCTCTTATACTCTTCATTTGGGGCAGTTGTGGCTTTCCATGTTGATCAACATCTCTTCCATGAGGAAGCTTGATGATGAAGGTTGAAAAATGCATTAATATTTTCTCTTACAACTGTTCCTCTATATTCACTAAGCCTTAAGTATAGAGTTTGCACTGTTGATATGTGTCACTTAAGACTGGGCATCTCACAAACACTTATTCTCTGGTTTGACCAGTTGTGGAATTCTGTTATAGTCTCCATTTGTTGCAAAATGAAACTCCTTTGATTAGTGGTAAGAGGTGTACTTTTAAAGATTTGAAGCTAAGATGCATAAATAGAGAACATATATGTAGCCTGTTTTTTTGTCTGCATTGCTTCACTTAGTATAGCACCTTCTAATTCCATCCTGAAAATTACATGATTTTGCCTTTTTTCCCCACTGAGGAGAACTCTATCATGGAAATTACTACATTTTTGTTAGCAAAATATAAACTGAGGAATATTGAGGTGGTTACAGTTTCTTAGCTATTGTAAAAAAAGCAGCAAAAACATGGATATCCAGGACCTCTGTAGTAGGATGAGTCCTTTGTGTATCTGCCAAGGAGTGGGATAAATAAATCATATGATAGATTTATTTTTAGTTTTAAGATTTCTCCACATGGATTTTCACAGTAGTTGTACTAATTGCCAATCCTAGGAACAGTGAATGAGGGTTTCCCTTTCACCACATCCTCACCAGCATTTGGCATCATTTGTTCTCTTGATCCTAACCATACAAACCCAGGTAAGATGAAATCTTAAAGTAATTTTGATTTGATTTTGCCAAATTACTACAGATATTAAACACTTTGTTAGGTGTTTCTTAGGCATTTTTATTTTCTCTGTTTGAAAGCTCTCTATTTGTTTTCTTGATTCTCAGGGTCTTTAGAGTTTTTGTGTTTTCTAGATATTAATTCTCTGGCTGATCTCTTGTGAAGCTTTTCTCCCACTCTTATGAGCTTCCTCTTCACTCAATTGATTATTTCAATTTTTATACAGAAGATGTTAGTTTAATTAGCTCCCACTTGTAAATTATTGGACTTACTTCTTGGGAAACTGATATACAATTTATAAAGCTGTTTCCTGCACCTATAATTTATATGGTACTGCCTATATTTTCAGAGTTTTAGGTTTGATATTGAGGTCTGTTATCCATTTGTAGTTTGCTTTTGTGCACAATATTGTTTTGACTACCTGGGTTTTTTATGATTCTATGTGAAATTTAGGATGGTTTCTCTATTTCTGTGAAGAATATAATGGGCATTTTGATTGGGTTTGAAACGAATCTATAAATTGTTTTGGTAGGATGGTAATTTTCAAAATATAAATTCTACCAATCTAAGAGCACAAGAGGTCTTTACAACTCCATGAGTCTTCCTCAGTTTCTTTCTTCAAAGACTAGGACAATTGCTTTCTAGAGGTCTTTAATAACTTTGTTTAGGTTGTTAGGAGATATTTTCAGGCTATTGTGAATATGGGTATTTCTGTGAACTCCTCTAATTGCTTGCTATAGGTTTATAAAAAGAATATTAATTATTAAATTGGTTTTATATCTAACAGGATGTGAACCTGTTGATCATTTCTAGAAGTTTTCTGGTGGAATTTTAAGATCCTGTATGCATAATATCTTCTGTAAGTAGTGATACCTCTACTCTTCCAATTAGTACCCTTTTTTTAATTTTGGTCTTTTTGAGACAGGGTCTCCTTGTAGCTCCAGCTGTCCTGGAACTCACTCTGTAGACCAGGCTGGCCTTGAACTCACAAAGATCCGCCTGCCTCTGCCTCCCAAGTGCTAGGATTAAAGGCGTGTGCCACCACGTCCGGCCCAATTAGTACCCTTTTAAATTCCTTCTCTTGACTTATTGCTCTTGCAAAAGTTTGAAGAATTACAACTCTGGGCTTGGTGGTTCACGCCTTTAACCCCAAACCTCTATGTTCATTAATGAGATGGGTCTATAGTTTTCCTTTTGTGCTGTGTCTGTGCCTGGTTTTGGAATTAGAGCGATGCTGGCTTTATAGGAGTTTGGGAGATTTCCCTCTCTTTGTTTCCCTCTGAATAGTTTGAGTAGTAATGTTGTAAGACCTCTTTAAATGTTTTATAGAATTTTGCTGTGAAACCATCTGGACCTGTGCTGTTTTTAGTTGGGAGGTTTTTTATTACATCTTCAATTTCCTCAAATGTTATGGGTCTGTTTAAACTGCTGATCTCTTCTTGGTTAAGCTTTGTTGGTTTCCAAGATTTCAGATATTCATCCATTTCTCTTATATTCAAATTCAGTACAGTATGCATTTTTTAAGTATTTCTGAATGATTGTCTGGATCTTTTCTTTGTCTGTTGTGATGTTTCCTCTTTCATCATGAATACTATTGATTTGGAGTTATTCTTTTTTTTTTTCTTTTGGTTAACTGGGCTAGAGGTCTGTCAATCTTGTTTACCTTTTCAAAAACCCACGATTGGGTTTTTGATTCTATGTATTGTTTTCTTTGTTTCTATTTCATTGATTTCCCCTCAGATTTTTATTATTTCTTCCTGCCTGTTGGATTTATGGTTCATTTGTTGTTGTCTCTCAAGTGCTTTTAGCTGCAATGTTGGATCATTTATTTGCTCCCTTTCTGTTTTTTAATCTGGGTACTTAGGGCTATAAATTTCCCTCTTAGGATTGCTTTTAAAGTATCCCACAGGTTTATTTTGTTGTACTGAATTTTTTGTTCAGTTCTATGGATACTTTTATTTCATTCTTTATTTCTTCCCTGACACCCTCATTATTCAGGATTGTGCTGTTTAGTCTCCACGTGTTCTTGTAGCTAGTCCGGCTTATTCTGCTGTTAATACTGTGCTTTATTGCAATGTGTACTGATAGAATACATGAAATAATTTCAATCCTTTTGTAATTTTTTTGAGTTTTTTTTGTGTCCCAGTATGTAATCAATTTTGGAGAATGTTCTGTGAGGTGCTGAGTAGAAAGCATAGTTTCTGGTGTTTGGGTGGAATATTCTGTAGATGTCCGTGAGGTCCATTTGGTGTAATGTATTGTTCAGTTCCTATGTCTCTCTGTTTATTTTTTGTCCAGTTGATATATCCAAGGGTCTCAGTGTGGTACTGAAATCCCCCACTATTAGTTTGCTCGAGTCATCTGTCTCTTGAGGTCCTGCAGAGTAGTGTTTATAAAGTTTGCTGCACCAGAGTTTGGTGCATAAATATATAAATTGTGAAGTCTTCATGGTTAATTGTTCCTTTAATAAGGATGTAATGGCCCTCTTGTCTCTTCTGATTAATTTTACTCTGAGGTCTATTTTGTCTGATAGTAGAATAGCAACTGCTGCTTGCTTTTTGGTAGCATTTGTTTGGAATATTTTTCCATCTTTTCATTTTGAGTTGGCATCTGTCCTTGAGGGTGAGATGGATTTCTTGTAGACAACTTATAGATGGATTCTCTTTCTTAATCCATTCTCCCAATCTATGTCTTTTGGTTGGGGAGTTTAGGTCATTAATATTTAATGTTATTATTGAGAGATTTGTATTGCTTCCTTTCACCTTATTTTTTTGTTTGAATTCTTGTTCTAGGTTTGTATGTACGCTGTTATGTTTTTGTTAACTTCTCTCTTAAGTTGCTTGGGGATAGTTGCTCCCCTTTTCTTTGAATTGCTTCGAGTATTTTCTGAAGTGTTAGTTTTTTTGACATGCATTCTTTCAGTTTGTTTATGTCATGAAAGATTATTCTTTCTCCTTCAACTCTCACATTTTTTGCTGGTTATAGTAGTCTGTGTTGGCATCTAAAGTCATTTAGCACTAGGAATTCTGTGGCCCACATTCTTTTGGATTTCCTAGTTTGCACCGAAAAGTCAGCTGTAATTCTGATGGATTTCCCCTTATATTTAATTTGTTTTTCTCTCGTTGCTTTCAGCATTTTGACTTTTTTTGGAGCATCTAGCATTTTATCTATGATATGGAGTGGGGAATTTCTTTTCTGGTCTTGTCTACTTGGTGTTCTATGTGCTTCTTGGATTTTATGGGTTTATCTTTATTCAGTTTAGGGACATTTTCTTCTATTATTCTGTTGAATATCTGTTCAGAACCATTGTCTTGGGATTCTTCTCCTGCCTCTATGCCTATGATGTGGAGGTTTGGTCTTTTCATAGTGTCCCACATTTCCTGGTCGTTCCACTCTTGTGGATTTTTTTAAATTTTTCATAATATTTACGTGAGCATACTAGTTGATCTGTGTTATCCTACAGGTCTGATATTCTATTTTCTGCTTCCTCCATTATGCTTCTATGGATTTGACCATCCTTTCCTGTTGATTGGATGAGTGTTCCGTTTCCTTCTTCATTTCATCCTGTGATTTCCTTAGTATTTCCACTTCCTTTTGGAGCTTGTCATTCTCTTCTTATATTTCCTTGCTTCACTGGTCAATTTCCTTTTTCATTTCAGCCTGGGATCTTTTCAGTGTTTCCACTTCCTTCCAGAGTTTTCATTCTCTCCCTTTAGTTCTTTCTGGAGTTTATCATTCTTTCCTACTAGTTCCTTCATGAGTTTTTCTTTCTCTCCCCTTGGTTTTCTGATTTGTTCTTTATATTCTTTGATTTCTTTGAATATGTTTACAATTGTTCTTCCTAGGTCTGTGTCTTGGATTCCTTCCAGGGAGATCTCCTTGTAGGGATCTTCTGTAGGACTGGTAGAGTTT
Organism: Rhizomys pruinosus; assembly: GCA_009823505.1. Lineage (NCBI taxonomy): Eukaryota > Metazoa > Chordata > Mammalia > Rodentia > Spalacidae > Rhizomys > Rhizomys pruinosus. Next base: position 826,235 of record VZQC01008131.1, read on the forward strand.
ATTGTGGATTTATTATGAGCTTTTCCCATGTTGTTATTTCTTTTTCATTGTGTCTTTGGCATGTGGATTTGTTTTTTTGCTTGTTTGTTTGTTTTGTTTGGATTCTGGTGCTAATCTCAAATGTTAGTATGGAGGACTGGTTGTTAACTCTCTCTGCTTCCTCCCAGCCTGTTCCTCAACGATGGCTGTGCAGCCTAGAATCGCTAACACTGCACCTGCTGTGTTGGTCTGCAACACAGCACCACCAACTTGACCAGAGGGGAGGGTTTGGAGGTTGTTTTCTCCTTTGGCCTACATGCTGGTACCCTGTTGACCTGCTGGCCACCTGTCGAGATTTGCCCATGCTGCACTGCTTGCTGGAATGCAATGTGGAAGATTTCTGGGCTCTCCCCAGCCTCCAGGTGCAGGGAGGCTCTAAAGCCACATGGTGGTCTGCCTCACCTGGCTGCTGTACTAGTGTTCTATAATTTTCAAATTTAATAAAGAATAATATTTTTAAATAATATTCTGAAGATTTAGATTTTTGGTGTCTCTTGTAATGTTTCTCCATGCATCTCAGTTTTTGTTGATTTCAATTTTTCTTTCTGTATTTTTGATAGCTAGGGTAGGGGGTCTGTCTATTTTCTTTATGTTTGATCCTTTGTATAGTTTTCTTTGTTTCTAATTCATTGATTTCTCCTCTGAATTTTTATTACTTCTTCTCATCAGTTGGGTTTGGGTTTGGTTTATTATTGCTTTTCAAATTCCTGATTTGTACCATTAACTCATACATTTGTGTTCTTCCTGATTTTTTTCTTGCATAAAAACATTTAAAACTTCTTTGCAAAAGGCAAACAAAAATATAGTATTAAAAATAGAGAGAGAGGGAGATTCTCCCCAGCATATCATCAAGTGAAAGCTTATAAAACACAAGCTAGGCTCCAATATATAGAGTGGAAGATATTTGAAGATTCTAAATATTGAATTGTTTTAACTCATATTAAGTAGTTACAGAAGATACTTTGTCATAGGTAGCCTGAATAAATAAAAATGGGAGTTGAACTAAAAAAGAAAAAAACAAAACACAAGCTATTCAGATAAGGACTCAATAGCCTGTTTTATACTTGTCTCCCACCGATGGTTGGACAAGTCTGTTGGTGCCTGAAAATCCTGCTCCAGAATATAGAGTAGTTATTTCCATGGCTTCTTTCAGGGCTTTCTAAGCCAGAAGCAACCCTAGAGAGACTATCATGGACAGTACTTACTGTCACCCCCACATACACTTTCTTCCATACCCAAGTTCAGCAGGAATCTCCTTCCTGAGTAAAGTTCTGGAAGGGAAGTTTCTTCTTCCAGGCAATATTTAAGAGTTCTTGAGTTTGCCCACATGACTGATGCTAATTTGGGTGGCTTTCCTAGGTTGAAGGCTGAATCTAGATTCCACCTGGAGTTGTAGAGCCCAATCGGGGCAAAATCTATCATGGCTGGCTAAGCAAAGCTGCTAGAGCCACTTTTACAACCCTCCAGAACTAAGCCTCCCTTCGAGGGCAATAGATAAATCCCTGTGGCTCTCCTTTGAATCTCAGTAAGGTCCATATTCCGAGAAAAAAAAAAAAAATCCGACGCAAGTCATGCTATGAGGAAAAAAGTCTAGTGGCTGCAGAGCCAGCAAGCTCATTTAGGAATGGTCTGTGGGGATTCCAGCAAAACTTGAGTCAAGACTTGAGATGACAGATGATAAAGAAGAAGCACTTCTTTCTTAAGTGCCTTACATCTACTCTTTCAGATTTTTAATGAGGGTGCTTAGTACTTTAAATGTTCCTCCAAGGATTGTTTTAATAGATCCCAGACTGCTTTTTGTATTGTGTTATTTTCATTTAGTTCCAGGAATAGTCCTATTGCTATCTTGATTTCTTTTTTGAGCTATTCATCAGTCAGAAGTGTGTCCTATAATCTCCATGAGTTTGTGTAATTACTAGAACTTTTTTTTGCTGTTGATTTTAAGTCTTATTGCATATGGTCAGGTGGAAAACAGAATCATTTCAAATTTTGGTATATATTTTGACTTGTTTTGTGCTCCAGGAGGTGGTCAATTTTAGAGAAACTTCCATAACCGACTATTTATGTTTTCTCTTTGGTGATTGGTTGATGTATTCTGTTGATTTCTGGCAGGTCTATTTGATGTATGATATCATATAACTCAGTTATTTCTCTGTTTATTCTTTGCTCAGATGACCTGTCTATTGGAGATAATGGGGCATTGGAGTCAACTATTATTACTAAGTTGAGGATAATCTTGACATCCAGTTGTATTGTTTTATTGAAATTGGGTATACCAGAATTGGGTGCATATATGTTCATGATTGTTATGTCTTCTTGTTCAATTGTTCCCTTGATCAGAATGTAATGACCTTCTTTACTTCTTCTGATTAACTTACAGATGATGTTTGTCTTGTCAGATATTTGAATATCAGACCCTGTCTGTTTCTTAGTTTCATTTTCTTCAAATATTTTTCAATGCTCTGAACCTACAGTAGTGCCTAGTCTTAGAGGTAAGAAAAATTTATTGTTAACAACAAATGGATGAATTTGGGGTTTCGTTTCTTTAAAATTTTATTTATTTTTATTTCTTATGTATGAGTATATTGCCTGCATGTATGTATGTTCACCCATTTTGTGAAATGCCAACAGAGTTCAGAAGAGGGCATTAGGACCCCTGGTACTGGAGTTATAAACAGTTGTAAGCCATCTTATTGGTGCTTGGAAACAAATGCAGGTCCTATACAAAATCAGCCAGTGCTTTTCACCTCTTATCCATCTCTATACCCCATCTGCATGTTTATTTTATTGGTATAGGTATGACTTTCCTTAATTTAAGAAATTTTCCTTGGGGCTGCAGAGATGGCCTAGCGGTTAAGAGCGCCAACCGCTCTTACAGAGGATCTGGGTTCGATCCCCAGCACCCACATGGCGGCTGAGAACCATCTGAAACTCCAATTCCAGGAGAACTCCAGTTCCAGGGGAATCCAAGACCCTCTTCTGACCTCCGTGGCATTGCACGACACGGGTGCACAAACTTGCATGCAGACAGTAACATTCATACACATACAGAAATAAATAAAATTAATAAAAATTAAAAAAAGAAAAAGAAATTTTCCTTAATTATTTTGAAGATGTGGTCAATACTATTGACCTAAGATTTGTGTCCTATTTCTATAATAGATTTTCAAATTTCCTCCATATTCCATTCCATTTTAAAAATATTTTTCATATTCTTTGCTGGAGTGGACCAATTCTTCAACTTTGTCATCAAGTTTTAACATTGTTTTCCATTTAATTCATTCTGCTCGTGATGATTTCTCCTGACAACCTAAATTGGCTTATGTGAGATTTTCAGTTCCATCTCATTTTGTTTTGTGTTTCCTTCAATATATCTATTTCTTTCATTAATTCACTTTTAAAGTCCTGATTTGTCTTTGTAATTTTAATCAACCATATGTTCACAATTTCTTGAACTTTAGTTAGGTTTTTATTCTTATCTTTTTGAGTTGCTTATTTGTGTGTTCTTTAAATTCATAGAATTCTTTTATAAAATTTATGGTTGTTCTTTAAAGTTCTGCATCCTGTAGGCCTCTATAGGAATGGTGGGTTTTGGTGGGGACACATTATCCTCTTTTCAAGTATCATTTTTGTTTTTTTCATTTTGGCCTGTTCATGTGGATATCTTTTCTTGCTTCAGTGTCTAATATGAAATTCTAATCAACTTTGTTTATTTGAAGTTTTGTTTTGGTTATACTGTTGGTGCAGCTTGGGTGCTTTCTCATTGAGTATGTATAGATAGCTGGTCTCTTTTCCGGTTCTTGCTTTTGGTATTTTATTGACTGGACTGGATGATTCTAGACTGGCTACTCACTAATTTTCCAGCAGGGTGAAGGGACCTAGGACCAATTCCAGACTATGAGGAGGGTAATTAGGGCCAATTTGGGGAAGGGGACCATATGGGGATGGTCTAAATATCTAAGCAGAGTAGATGCAAGCTTTGAAGCAGTGAGACTGTAGCTGCTCACAAACAAGGGGGCTTAAGACCCAGTGGATGAGATCTAACTTAACATTATACTCCAGAGGTCTCAGGATGGAAGAAGAGGAAGGGTCTTAGTCCCAAGGCAGCAATGGGAACAGCATGGGGAGAGTCTATCTAGTTAAGCAGAGTAGATATGAGCCCTGGAGCAGAGAGAATGTAGTTAGTAGATAATTTTTATTTACTTTTTTTTAATTGATGCTTTGCGTATTTCGTACATCATTTTCCAATTCAGTTCAGGCATATATCCCTTTCCCTTCCCCCCGCCCCACCCCTACCCATTCCAGATCATGCATTCTGCCATAACTTTTCTGCTTTTTCTGTTTTTTTGTTTTGTTTTGTTTTCTTTATTTTTATTTTAACAATAAGTGATAATTTGTGAGTACAAGCATCCTTCATGTAAAACCAATTTGGAAGCAGTTGTGCCCAAACCCACACAGCTCAAGGGTCCCACCATCCAGCAGGGGGGGGATTATACGTTCAATCAAGTTGATCAAATGAGCGTCCAGTCCATATTATTGTAGTTTCACCATTCACCCCATTCGCAGCCCTTATATTCTACTGCGCCCCTCTTCCTCAGATTGTTCCCTAGGCTTAGAAAAGGGGCACAGGTGGATGAGAAGCAAAACAATCTACTTTCTCTGGAGCTGTTGTCTTGGTCTCTAGTCAATTCTGGCTGCTTTCTTTCATGGGCTGCCAGCTTGTCCAGGCATAACCTTTCAATCCTACTAATGAAGCACATGCAATTAGATATATAGGTATTTAAATAGTATAATATATAGCCTTTTGATCCTACTAAT
>VZQC01008131.1:836152-851271 GCA_009823505.1 Rhizomys pruinosus
TACTGTCTGCATGCAGGTCTGTGCACCCGTGTCGTGCAATGCCGCGGAGGTCAGAAGAGGGTCTCGGATTCCCCTGGAACTGGAGTTCTCCTGGAATTGGAGTTACAGACGGTTCTTAGCCGCCATGTGGGTGCTGGGGATCGAACGCGGGTCCTCTGCAAGAGCGTCGGTGCTCTTAACCGCTAGGCTATCTCTCCAGCCCCGAGGTTTGTTTTTTTTTAAACTGCACAGTGACATTTATTGTTCCAGGCTGAAAAAACATCCCTTTGAAATTTCACACAGCAAAGCAAGTTAAAACCTTTACTCATCAAATAAATGATAATTTAAGCAAGAACTTGCTAAAGAAACCTCATCACAACAACATTTTAGGGCCTGATCACTTTAAGTCCATGGGGCCATTATGAATATCAACCAAGTGTCTCTTATAATCTGCAAGCTGTTTTACCTACAACAAGAAGTTGTAACATGTTTCCTTGAGTTTTTCATTCTCTCTCTTTACTTCTCTGAATTCTTCTTTATGTTCTTTAATTTCTCTGCATAGGTGTGCAATTAGTCCTCTAAGGTCTGTTTCTGGGGTCACCTCCAGGGGATCCATTTGTAGCTGTCTCCTACCGGGTTGGTAGAGCTTGGTGCAGAATTATCCTGCACCTTTCCCATGCTGTCTCTTTGTCGTCTCCCTGGCATGTGGGTTTCCCTTTTGTGATTCAAATCCCAAATGCCTTTTCAGTTTGTTGAAGGCTGAAAGCTTGTTTTATTTTGCTTGCCTCCTTCCAATGATTTTTTTTCCCTTCCTTCCCTCCTCCTTGTTTATGGAGTGTTGACTTGTCTAAGTTTCAGGCTTTCACTTTTGTTTATATATTGGATACTGGAAGTCTCTTCCTTTCCTGTTCTGAATGTTCTCTTAATCCACTGGATACTCTCTCCTCAATTCCAGTTGTTGGGGGGGTAGGGGGCGGGGTGTATTCCTGATTTAACTGCCTGGAGCAGTGGCGGGCTGCTTCTGACTCCTGCGCAGGACCAGAATACGGCATCTGAGCCTGACCCCAAACCCGGGACATCCTCCCACTTGCGACTATGGTGGGCAAGGCCACCTAGCTGGGCAGCCACGCTCTGGCGGGATTTAGGGGTCTGATCTAAGTCACCAGCCACTGGTCCCTCTGCCACAACTCAGCAAATCAATTGTCCTGCACCCCTGGGTCAATGCCCTAAGTTTTTACCTTCCTGGAGCAGTGGCAGGCACAGGACCAGAATATGGCTCTACACCTGACCCCAAACTCAGGATCTCCTCCCACTTGCGACCGGGGGGGGGGGTCACCCAGCTGGACAGCCACACTTTGGCGGGATTTAGGTGTCCGATCTAGGTCCACCAGCCACTGGCCCCTCTGCCACAACTCAGCAAACAAATTGTCCTGCACCCGTGAGTCAATGCCTTAAGTTTTTACCTACCTGGAGCAGTGGCGGGCTGCTCCTGACCCCTGTGCAAGTGATAATTTTTATTTTCCTATGTAATATTGTAATCTTTGAAATTATTCATAATTTCTGTATTCTTGACAATTCATTTTTGTCTTTCTATATATTACCAACTTAAATTATCTTGGAAATATGTAAATATAAAAAAATAAAATAACATCTCATTTCTGTTAGAATAATAGCTATTATCAGAAAAGACAAATTATAGAAACTGCTTGCTGGTAGAATGCAAAGAAAGAGGTAATTTCTTACGTTGTTGCTGGGAATGTAAATTAGCTCAGCCATTCTGAAAAATAAATATGGAAGTCCTCAAAGTACTAAAGACAGCATTAACATATGACTCACTTCTGAATATATAACTAAAGGAAATACAATTTGATGAATAGAAATATGCATTCATGTTTTTATTTAAATACTATTTGCAATATCCCAAACATGGATTCTAAGTGTCCATAGGCACATAAATGTGAAGATATTAAGTATATGAATATTATTCAGGTACAAAAGTAATGAAATTCTTTCATTTGAAGTAACATGGATGAACCATTCATAAAAAGACAAACACATCATGTTCTCACTTATATGTACAAGTTCCTCAAAGAAGTGCAGAGTAGAATAGTGGTTATCAGAGACTACGAAAGTAGGAGCAGAAGGAAGGTTATAGAGAGAGCAAAAGATAGAGAGTATTGGATTCATGGATGCAATTACATAAGAGAAATAACTCTCTTTAACTGAGTAATAGAGCTATCATTGAAAGCTATAATTTAAAAATAGCAAGTGGAGAATATGTTGAATATCTTCAAGAGAAAGAATGTAAAATGTCTCAAGTGATGGATATGCCAGTAATCCTGATCTTATTATTGCACAATTCACACACAAATATGTGAATTTACTGTGTTTTAAAATATTGAACCACAGTAATGGAATATATTGCCTAAGAAATAGAGAATAAATAATAACCTAACTTAACAAAGAGTAAATTTTTATATTTGAGTTTCAGAGTAATAGTTTAATGTTCTTGGATTAGGACATGTGAAAAAAAATATAAGTTTGCTAGAGTAAGGTATATGAAATAGAAATTTTCTTTGATACATCAAAAATAAAGACTAATGGACCCAGGTTTAGAAAAGTGAAAGTTATATTTCTTTTCATCTGAAGGCAACTATGCTGTTATAATGTGAAGAATTAACTGACAACTTATTTTCAGACTTAGTAATTGTGGTATATGTATGGAGGGTATGTTTTCATATATTAGAGTAATATAAAGTTAAAGGGAAAAATGTGAACTCCTAAACGTAAAAAAATCCTGGAGAATCTAGCAGTAAAGTATTTACAGTATAGGAGGAGTTTTCAACAATAAAGAATATCTTTTGTACTAGAAGAGTCTGAGGGAATTGAATGATAAAAGCAAATACTACAGATGCTAGTGTGTAGCCATTCTTCCTCTTCCTCTCCCCATATCAAATTACTCTGAGTTTAAATACATGATGACATAAATTTCAGAGAGACTATGAATTCAAATTACCCAAAACTTCCTATTTGCATCTTTTCAAGAAGACTCAAAGACTATCACTACTGTCCACAAGATGAGAAGATAGCATGTTCAGGTGGAGAGACCTCTTGGCTTCCCAGTTATGGGCAGAAAATCTGAAAAGTTCTCAAATGTTTAAAATGAGTGGCAAAAATCACTAAGAACTGAAAAACTGGATGTCTCCCAATGTGTCATCATGGCACAGGAAAAAAAAATAATAAAAGGAACTGAGTATTATATGGAAATGGGACACCCAGCACCTGAGGAAGGTAAATGGCCTGAATTTCAAGTTTATTTGGGCAGAAAAAAACATTGCCAGTCTGAAATTGTTACAAGGCCTCCTGTCCTGTCAACTTATACCTACTCAAAGCCATTACTAGGTTTTGCCCATAAAAAGGCTATTCAACAGTAGGACCATAAACATTGAATATAGGCAAGCATTGAGCCAAATCTTCAGGCCCATAATTACTTTATATTGATATTTGTTTGGCCCACAGTAAAAAAGACAAATACAATAACATACTTGAAAATGTTACATGTTCAAAATTATAATATGTAGAAAATTTTACAGGAAAATTTTGATGTAAAAGAGTACAGTGATTCTTATTTCTCTGTAACAGATTTGGACCTACTCTAAGAAATATTGAATACTTCATTTCAAATAAGATTTTGATACTTTATAAGAACTTTGATAAATTGACAAGCAAATGTAGGTAGGACATTCTTTCCCCTGAAAGTTCAGATATCTCTTTAAAGTTTAATACACAAAACTAAATATGTGAAATGATGACAGTAAGCATTGATGTTTCTTTTTCTTTGACCAATCATTATAATAGACATATATGAGAAGTCCAGGTAAAGAGGATGTAGTGGGCTCATTCATCATTATTTTGAATATATGTTGTATCGTTAAGAATAGAGTAAAAAATATTCTTGTCATTGATGGACAAAATTCCAGGGATTCTGGCTGTTTTGGATCACAGACATTTTTCATGTTGGTTTTCAATTTTCTAAACATTACCAGATGAACTTAAATATGTAATTAACTCTCCAGAATTTCACTAGATGCTTAATTCTCTTCTTGAAAATAAATATCACACAAGGATATAGAGCAGAGAATCTGTAATTCAGAATATTTTAGTTGAAATTGACTTTTAGCACTTACTATATGTGCGACCTTGGGAAAATGACTTATACTCCCTGAGAAAATGATTTCTCATCCATAAAATAAGGACAGTTGTGACATTACTAGTTACATATTAATATCATCTAAAAAAACTAAAAACCTAATTCTTAAATTTAAATTTTTAAGAGAGGACCAAAGCTCAAAGGACACTCATTCCCTTAGATATCTCATGGAACCATGTGTCTCTTGGAATAGTGCTGATGGAGCTGTCTTTAAGAAGCCTGTCACTGTAACACTGTCCCAAGTGAAGGTTTCCTCCCACTCTGTGGGTTTTCTTTGCACTTCTTTGATTGTTTCTTTCACTGTACAGAGGCATTTGAGTTTAATGAGGCCCCACTTGTCTATTGTTGACCTTACTTCCTGCACAGCTGCTGTCTGATTTAGAAAGTCCTTTCCTATGCCTAGCTTATGTCTTATAGATTACTGCCAACATTTTCTTCAATCATTTTCAGTTTCAGGTTTCACATTGAGGTCCCATTTGGAGTAGATTTTTTTACAAGGTGAGAAGCAGGGGTTTAAATTTTATTCTTCTACAAGTGGTGATCCTGTTTTGCCAAAACCATTTCCTGAGGATGCTGTCTCTCCTCCACTGGGTCTTCTTGGCAGCCTTGTCAAATATGAGGTAGCTGGAATTGTATATGCTCAAGTTTGGATCTTCAATTTTGTTCCATTGAACTATGGGTCTGTTTTTCTGCCAATACCAGCTTTTATGACTATGGCTCTGTAACATAGTTTGAAGTCTGGTATACTAATCTCCCCTGCATTTCTCTTTTCGCTCAGGGTCGCTTTGGCTATCCAGGGTCTTTTGTTTTTCCATATGAAGTTTAGGATGTTTTTATCTAGTTCTATGAAGATGCTCTTGAGGATTTTAATTAGGACTGCATTGAGTTTTTATGTTACTTTGGGCAGGATGATCATTTTTACTATATTAATTTTTCCCCAATCCATACCATGGGAGTTCTTAACATCTTCTGGTGTCTTCTTCAATCTCCTTCATCCGGGATTTATAATTTTAATTGTAGAGATTTTTAATGTCTTTGTTCAGGTTTCTTTACTCCAGTTTCAGGGGATCCAAATCCCTCTTATGACCTCTGTGGGTAATGCACACCAATAGTGCATTTACATACATGCAGCAATACACATGCACACACACATAAAATAAATATAATAAAAATATTTTAAAAGGAATATACTATAATTTGTTCCTTAGTGGTTAGTCCTTAAGTACCCTTTTTATGTTCTTGTATTAAACTTTTGAATAATAAAAGAATATAATTATGGTTTGTACTTGGGATAATATAATGAATGTGATGAGAGACATGAGCTTCCAAAAATTGACAAAAGAGAAAGTTTTAGAAATATATTTGTATTTTAAACACCATAAGTGAATTTTTCCATTCAAGTAGTAGTGAAATGAAATTGTTTTTTCTCTTTTAAAAATTATTTTAAACAAAATGAAAGAATATATGTCAAAAAACCAACACTTCAGAAAATACTCAAAGCAATTCAAAGAAGAGGAAAGGAGCAACTATCTCCAAGCAACTAAAGAGAGAAACTAATAAAAACGTAACAGCAAAAATACAAACCTAGACTAAGAATGCAAACAAAGAATAAGTTGAAAGGAAACAACACACGTCTCAATAATAACTTTAAATATTAATAGTCCAAACTCCCCAACCAAAAGACATAGACTAAAAGAATGGTTTATGGAACAGAATCCATATACATGTTGTCTACCAGAAACCCATCTCAGCTTCAAGGACAGACAAAAATTCAAAGTGAAAGGATGGAAAAAAAATATTCCAAACAAATGGTACCAAAAAGCAAGCAGGAGTTGACATTCTAATATCAGCCAAAATAGACCTCAAAGTAAAGTCAATCAGAAGAGATGAAGAGGGCCACTACATCCTTATCAAAGGAACAATTAACCAGGAAAACTTCACAATCCTAAATATTTATGCACCAAACTCACGTGCACTGAACTATATAAACACAATTCTTCTGGTCTTCAAAACACAAATTAACCCCAGCACACTAATAGTGGGGGACTTCAATACTACACTGAGACCCTTGGATAGATTAACTGGACAAAAAATAAACAGAGAGACATTGGAACTGAACAATACAATACAACAAATGGACCTCACAGACATCTACAGAATATTCCACCCAAACACCAGAGAATATACTTTTACTCAGCAACCCACGGAACATTCTCTAAAATCTACCACATATTGAGACACAAAAAAAACCTCAACAAATATGAAATGATTGAAATTATTTCATGCATTGTTTCAGACCACAGTGCAATAAAGCTCAATAGTAACACCAGAATAAGCCCGACTAGCTATAAGAACACATGGAGACAAAACAACACAATCCTTAATAATGAATGGGTTAGGGAAGAAATAAAGAGGGAAATAAAAGTATTCATGGAACTAAACAAAAAAGAGAATACAACACGACAAACCTGTGGGGTACTTTAAAAGCATTCCTAAGAGGGAAATTTATAGGCCTAAGTACCACATTAAAAAAAAAAACAGAAAAGGAACAAATAAATGATCTAACACTACAGCTAAAAACACTTGAGAGATGACAACAAATGGACCCTAAACCCAACAGATGGAAGAAATAACAAAAATCAGAGCAGAAATCAATGAAATAGAAACAAAGAAAACAATACAAAAAAAAATCAATGAATCTACAAGCTGGTTCTATGAAAAGATAAACAAGACAGACAGACCTCTACCCAGTTAACAAAAAGAAAGAGCAACTCCAAATCAGTAGTATTTGTGAAGAAAAGGGAAACATCTCAACAGATAAAGAAAAGATCCAGACAATCATACAAGACTACTTCAAAAATCTATACTCTGCTAAGTTTGAAAACCTAGGAGCAATGGACAAATATCTGAAATCCTGGAAACCAAGAAAGCTTCACCAAAAAGAGATTGACAGTTTAAACAGACCCACAACATTTGAGGAAACTGAAGATGCAATAAAATCATCCCAACTAAAGAAAACCCAAGTCCAGATGGTTTCACAGCTGAATTCTATAAAACATTTAAAGAGGTCTTACAAATATTACTACTCAAACTATTCAGAAGGATAAAAACAGAGGGAAATCTCCCAAACTCCTTCTATGAAGCCAGCATCACACTAATACCAAAACCAAGCAAAGACACAACCCAAAAGAAAACTATAGACCCATCTCACTAATGAACACAGATGAAAAATTCTCAACAATACACTTGCAAATTGCATACAGACACACAACAAAAAGATAATCCATCATGATCAAGTTGGATTCATACCAGAGACACAGGGGTGGTTCAACATATGTAAATCAATAAATATCATAAAACACATAAATTGCCTGAAAGATAACAATCACACAATCATTTCAATTGGTGCAGAGAAAGCCTTTGACAAGATCCAGCATCCCTTCATGTTTAAAGTTCTAGAGGGAATTGGGCTGAAGGGTACATTCCTAAATATAATCAAGGCCATATACAACAAACCCACAGCCAACATAATCCTAAATGGATAAAAACTAGAAGCATTCCCCTTAAAGGCAGGTACCTGGTAAGGCTGTCTACTATCACACCTCCTCTTCAATATAGTGCTTGAAATGATTTATAGGACAATAAGGCAAAAAAAGGAAATTAAATAGAGTACTAATCAGAAAAGAGGAAGTCAAACTATCCCTGTTTGCAAGTCATGTGACAGTTTACCTGAGGGAAGCTAAAAACTCCACCAGAAAACTTATAGAAACACAAGTTTCAATAAAGTGGTAGGATACAAAACTAACTTGGAAAATTCAGTAGCCTTTCTTCACACCAACAACAAACAACTGGAGAAGAATATAAGGAGATCTTCCCACTCTGAATAGCCTCAAAAGCAATAAAATATCTAGGAACAAGCCTAACTCAGGACACTAAGGAACTCTACAACAAAAATTTAAAAATGCTGAAGGAGATTGAACATGACATCAAAAGATGGAAAAGCCATCCAAGCTCATGGAAAAATTAATATAGTAGAAATGTCCATTCTAATGAAATTAATATACAGATTCAATGAAATCCCAATCAAAAGCCCCATGATTTGGGGAAAAAAATCATGAATTCATATGGAAAAACTAAAGAAACCAAATAGCTAAAGCAACCCTGAGCAAAAAATGCAATACAGGGGGATCACCTTACTGGACTTCAAGCTATATTATAGGGCTATAGACATAAAGACAGCCTGGTACTGGTACAAAACAGACACATTGATCAATGGAACAAAATTGAAGATACAAACTTGAGTTCATACAATTTCAGCCACTTCATATTCTATAAAGGGGCCAAAAAAACTCATTGAAGGAAAGATAGCATCTTCAGCAAATGTTGCTTGCAAAACTGGATCGCCATATGTAGAAGAACAAAATTAAACCCCTACAACTCGCCCTGTACAAAATTAACTCCAAATGGATCAAAGTTCTCAGTGTGAAACCTGAAACTCTGAAGGTAATAAAAGCAAAAGTTGGCAGCAACCTACAAGACATAGGCATAAGAAAAGACTTTCACAAGTTTCATTTATGTTACTTTGATGTTATGTATACCCTAAAATTCAACGTAAAAAAAGAAAAAGCAAAACAAAACAAAAAAATAAAAGGCAACAAAATGAAAAGATTTTCTAAATCAGACAGCAGCTGTGCAGGAAATAAGGTTGACAATGACAATTGAGACCTCATTAAACTCAAAAGCTTCTGTACAGCAAAAGAAACAATCAGAGAAGTGAAGAGAAAACCCACAGAATGGGTGGAAACCTTGAACCACTGATACATCTGACAGAGCATTAACTTCCAGAAAATATAAACTACTCAAAAAACAAAGAAGTAGGGCTGGAGAGATGGCCTAGCGGTTAAGAGCGCCGACCGCTCTTGCAGAGGACCCGGGTTCGATCCCCAGCACCCACATGGCGGCTGAGAACCGTCCGGAACTCCAATTCCAGGAGAACTCCAGTTCCAGGGGAATCCGACGCCCTCTTCTGACCTCTGCGGCATTGCACGACACGGGTGCACAGACCTGCATGCAGACAGTACATTCATACACATACAGAAATAAAAAAAAAAAAGAAGTAAGAAAATAAATGACTCACTCAAAAAAATGTAGTAAAGAATTGAACAGAGACTTCACCAGTGAGGAAGTAAAGATGGCTGAGAAATATCTTAAAAAGTGTTCAACATCATTAATAACTAAGGAAATGCAAATAAATATCACTGTAAAATATCATCTCACTCCAAAAAGACTGGCTAAGATCAAGAAAACAAAAGACACCAAATGCTGGAGAGGTTGTGGAGAAAAGGGAACACTCATCCACTACTGGTTTGAATGTAAACTTGTACAACCACTGTGGAAAGTAGTGTGGAGAACCCTTAAAAGACTCAAAATGAGCCTACCACCTCACCCAGCCATACCACTCCTGGGTATATACCCACAGGACTCATCCTACTGCAAAGATCCATGCACATCTATGTTTATTGCAGCGCTTTTCACAATAGCAAAGAATTAGAAAGAACTCAAGTGTCCCTCAGCTGACAAGAGGATAAAAGCAGTGTGGTACATCTACACAATGGAGTTCTATGCAGTGGTAAAGAAAGATGACATCGTGAACATTGCAGGTAAATGGATGGAACATGAAGCCATTATGCTAAGTGAAGAAATACAGTTCCCCCAAAAAACAAATGGTGAATGGTTTCCCTCATTTGTGGATGCTAGTACCAAATCCCCCAATTTAAAGGCAAGCTGAGAAGTGTTATTGTTATATTTCTTTCTATATGAAAGCAACTGTGATGTTATAAGCCCTAGAATTAACTTACCACTTACTTTCAGACATGGTAATTAATGTATATGGATGGAAGGCATATTTTCATATTTTAGAGTAGTACAAAATTAAAGGGGAAAATGTGAATTCCTAAACATATATCAAAATTTGCATACAGTTTATTCCTGGAGGACATAATTCTGGTACATACATGATATTTATATGGGCATATTTTGGAGCAATACAATATGGAGGGAATCACAGCAACATAAGGACTGGGTCAAAAACAGATTGATACAGTTAAATTCTGCCCCAAACAATAAATCTTTGCAGAGAAAAACTTTAAAAAGACTGAGAGAAAGATTCAGGGCATGTATGGCAAAATGAATGATCTGGGGTGGGGTGGGGAGAAGAGAAAGTGGACTATGTCTATATTGAACAGAAAAATGATATATGAAATACAAATACATCAATAAAATTATTATGAATAAGAAAAGAAATAAAATAATCTTTTATCCCAGTAGTCATAAAAATATTTTATTACTTTTATTTTAGGTCTATGAATGTATTGCCTGCATGAGATGCACCCATGTTGTGAAATTCCCATGGAGGTCAGAAGAAAGCACTCCAACTCCTCTGGAGTTGGAATTAGGGATGCATTTTAGCCTCCACGTGTGTCCTGGGAATTGAACCCTGGTCCTCTGCAAGAGCAGTGAGTACTCTTAACCACTGAGCGATCTCTCTAAACCTTTATTTTTTATCTTTTTTTTATTGATGCTTTGTGTATTTCATACATCATTTTCCAATTCAGTTCAGGCATATATACCTTTCCCTTCCCCCCACCCCACCCCTACCCATCCCAGATCATTCTGCATCTTTCTGGGTTTTTTTTGTTTGTTTGTTTGTTTTGTTTTCTTTTTTTAACAATAAGTGATAATCTGTGAGTACAAGCATCCTTCATGTAAAACCAATTTGCGAGCAGTTGTGCCCAAACCCACACAGCTCATGGGTCTCACCATCCAGCAGGGGGGGCTTGTATGTTCAATCAAGTTGATCAAATGAGTGTCCCTATATTGTTGTTGTTTCACCACTCACCCCAATCGCATCCCTTACATTCTATCGTGCCCGCTCTTCCGCAGATTGTTCCCTAGGCTTAGAAAAGGGGCACAGGTGGATGAGAAGCAAAACAGTCTACTTTTTCTGGAGCTGTTGTCTTGGTCTCTAGTCAGTTCTGGCTGTNCCCACGGCTGATGCCACAAACTTACATCCTCTAATGGTTAGGAGATGTTATAAACCACACGAAGACCTCGTCATACTTAACAGAAGAAAATGTAATTCATGGATTAGCATACCATCCAAACATCTGTGTCTATACCAAAGTAACCTACCATAACAATTAGTACTGTTTAAATAACTATATATCTAATTGCGTGTGCTTCATTAGTAGGATCGAAAGGCTCTATATTATACTGTTTAAATACCTATGTATCTAATTGCATGTGCTTCATTAGTAGGATCGAAAGGTTATGCCTGGACAAGCTGGCAGCCCATGAAAGAAAACAGCCAGAAATGACTGGAGACCAAGACAACAGCTCCAGAGAAAGTAGACTGTTTTGCTTCTCATCCACCTGTGCCCCTTTTCTAAGCCTAGGGAACAATCTGCAAAAGAGGGGGCACGGTAGAATGTAAGGGCTGCGACTGGGGTGAATGGTAAACCTTTCTTTTTTAAAAAAATATTGATATTCTTCATTTTCTTAATCGACATTTTATTTTTCATTTTCCCCAAACTTATTAGAGCTGTTTTGTGTCTTCTCTTAAAATTTTTACTGAGTGCATTTCATACATTTCTTAATCACATTTAGACTCAGTGATCCAACCATGCCCACCCTTCATGCCTCCCACCCCCTACAAGAGTTCATGGATTCTGTCTTACATGTTAAGTCCTGTCTTGGATCTTTTTCTCAGTCTTTTATAACATTTTTGATGCACAAGTTTACTGTTTTGATAGTTCTGTGAATAGGTTTTTCTCTCTCTCTTTTTGTTCCCTTTGATTTTATATTATTCTAAAATATGCATATATACACTCCACACATAAATCAAAATTACAAAATCTGAAAATAAACTATAGATTAATTCCAAAGCACATTTAGAGATTCACATGTTAACAGTAAAGTTGCATGCAGGTAAAAAGAAGTATAACTATATTTCTTATTTTTTTTAGAATATTAACACATATATTCCACCCATATATGGTAATTACAATGTGTGAATACAAGTGGTAGGTAAATTCTAGAGCCCAGTAAGAGATTCATATTATAATATCACAGTTACTTTCAGATACAATGAATTATAATAATAAAGTTGCTCAGTTTGCCTGCCAACTGGGGATTTGGTGTTAGCATCTACAAATGAGGGAAACCATTCACCGTTTTTTTTTTCTTTCTGAGATTGTGTTACTTCACTTAGCATAATGGCTTCACTTTCCATCCATTTACCTGCAAAGTCCATGATGTTATTTTTCTTTTTTTTTCTTTTTTTAAATATATATATATATATATATATATATGAATGTACTATTTGCATGTAGGTTTGTGCACCCATGTCATGCAATGCTGCAGAGGTCAGAAGAGGGTGTCAGAGTCCCCTGAAACTGGAGTCAAAGACAGTTCTCAGTCGCCCTGTGGGTACTGGGGATTGAACCTGAGTCCTCTGCAAGAGCAGTCAGTGCTCTTAATGGCTAAGCCATCTCTCCAGCCCCAGGATGTCATTTTTCTTTACTGCTGCATAGAACTCCATTGTGTAAATGTACCACATTTTTGTTATCCAGTCATCAGTTGAGGGGCATTTGGGTTGATTCCAGCTCTTTGCTATTGTGAAGATAGCTGCAATAAACATAGCTATGTATGTGTCTTTGCAGTAGGATGCGTCTTGTGGGTATATACTGAGGAGTGGTATGGCTGGGTCAGGTGGTAGGCTCATTTTGAGTCCTTTAAGGGTTCTCCACACTTCTTTCCATCATGGTTGTACCAGTTTACATTCCCACCAGCAGTGGATGAGTGTTCCCCTTTCTCCACAACCTCTCCATCATTTGGTGTCTTTTGTTTGCTTGATCTTGACTAGTCTTATTGGAGTGAAATACCTTCGTGTGGTTTTAATTTGCATTCCCTTAATTATTAATGATGTTGAACACTTTTTAAGATGTTTCTCAGCCACCTTTACTTCCTTACTGGTGAAGTCTCTGCTCATCTCTTTACTCCATCTTTTGAGTAGGCCATTGGTTTTCTTCTTTGTTTTTTAAATAGTTTATATATTCTAGATGTTAATGCTCTGTCAAGTATATCAGTGGTGAAGGTTTCCTACCACTCTGGGTTTTCTCTTCACTTTCTTGATTGTTTATTTTTTTTAATTTTTTAAATTTTTTATGTGTATGAATGTACTGTCTGCATGTAGGTTGGTGAACCCATGTCATGCAATGCTGCAGAGGTCAGAAGAGCGTGTCAGATTCCCCTCCAACTGGAATTAAACACGGTTCTCAGCCACCATATGGGTGCTGGGAATCGAACCTGGATCCTCTGCAAGAGCAGTCAGTGCTCTTAACTGCTGAGTCATCTCTTCAGCCCCAGAATGGACATTTTTAATATATTAATTTTTCCAATCCATGACCATGGGAGGTCTTTCTATCTTTTGATGTCATTTTCAATCTTCTTCATGGTTTAAAATTTTTCGTTGTAGAGGTCTTTGGTGTGTTTGGTTGGGTTTATTCCTAGGTCTTTTTCTTTGAGGCTATTGTAATTGGTAAAGGTCTCCTCATATTCCTTCTCCAGTTGCTTATTATTGGTGTAAAGAAAGGCTACTGATTTTTCTAGGTTTATTGTGTATCCTGCCACTTTACTGAACCTTTTAATCATTTCTAGTTTTCTGGTGGAGTTTTTAGCATCCCTTAAGCAAACCATCATCTCATCTGCAAAAAGGGATCGTTTTACTTCCTCTTTTCCAATTAGTACTCCTTTAATTTTGCTTTTTCATCTTATTGCCCTAGCAAGCATTTCAAGCACTATATTGAACTGGAGTGGTTATAGTGGACAGCCTTGCCGTGTTCCTGCCTTTAAGGGGAAGGCTTCCAACTTTTCTCCATTTAGGATGATGTTGGCTGTGGGTTTCTTGTATATGGCTTTGATTACAATAAGAAATGGTCCTCCAGTCCAATTCCCTCTAGAAATTTAAGTATGAAGGGATGCTGGATTTTGTTGAAAGCTTTTTCTGCGTCAATTGAGATGATCTTGTGGTTTTCATCTTTAAGTTTTCTAATGTGATTTATGATATTCATTGATTTACATATGTTGGACCATCCCTGCATGTCTGGTATGAATCCAACTTGGTCTTGATGGTGGTTCTGTGTGCGATTTGCCAGTATTTTGTTGAGAATTTTTGGATCTGTTTTCATTAATGATATTGGTCTATAGTTTTCCTGGTTTTGGTATTAAAGTGATGCTGGCTTCATAGAAAGAATTTGGGATATTTCCCTCTGTTTATATCCTTCTGAAAAGTTTGAGTAGTAATGATCGTAAGACTTCTTTAAATGTTTTATAGAATTCTGCTCTGTAACCATCTGAGCTTGGGCTTTTTTTAGTTGGGAGGCTTTTTATTCCATCTTCAATTTCCTCAAGTAATATGGGTCTGTTTAAGATGTCAATCCCTTCTTGGTTAAGCTTCGGTAAATCCCAGGATTTCAGGTATTCATCCATTTCTCTTAGGTTTTCAAATTCCATAGAGTATAGATTTTTGAAGTATTCTCATATAATTGTCTGAATCTTTTCTATATCTGTTGATGTTTCCCCTTTCATAATGAATGCTATTGATTTGGAGTTGCTCTTTCTTTTGGTTAACAGAGCTAGAGGTCTGTGTATTTTGTTTATCTTTTCAAAGAACCAGATTTTGGATGCATTGAATTTTTTTGTATCGTTTTCTTTGTTTCTATTTCATGATTTCTGATCTGATTTTTGTTATTTCTTCCTGTCTGTTGGGTTTAGGGTCCATTTGTTGTTGTCTCTCATGTGTTTTTAGCTGCAGTGTTAGATCATTCATTTTTTCTCTTTCTGTTTTTTTTTTTTTTTTTTTTTTTTTTTT
>VZQC01008131.1:851793-968994 GCA_009823505.1 Rhizomys pruinosus
CCCACCCTATCCCCCCACCCCACCAGAGCTCTTGTATTCTGCCAAACATGCTTTTCATCTCCTTCTCAGTTTTTCTCAAAATCCTCCATGTGGAAGTTGATTGTTTTGAGCAGTTCACTATTTCAGTCAGTTCATTGATGCAGTCCTTTCTGTTGTTGTTGTTGTTGTTGTTGTTTCCAATATGCATCACTCCCAACTACTTGGACAAAAGATCAAGGGGCCGTGCACAAGAAATACTTACAACTAGGTAATTGGCATTAGCATCCACAGATGAGGAATACCATTCGTTGTTTGTTTTTTTGGGAATGTGTTACTTCACTCAGTATGATGTCTTCTAGCTCCAGCCATTTTCCTGCAAAGCTCATGATGTCATCTTTCTTTACTACTGCATAGAACTCTATTGTGCAGATATACCACATTTTCTCTATCTACTCATCAATTGAGGGGCATTTGGGTTAGTTCCAGCTCCTTGCTGTGCTTCAGGTGGTCTTGGGAGATCTCCTATATTGTATTTTTCAGTTCTGGTGTCTCTCTGTTTATTTTTTGTCCAGTTGACCTATCCAAGTGACTCAGTGGTGTATTGAAGTCCCCCACTATTAGCATGTTGGGATTAATCTGTGTCTTGAGATCCTGAAGGGTCGTGTTTATAAAGTTCGGTGCACCAGACTTTGGTGCATAAACATTTAAGATTGTGAAATCTTCGTGGTTAATTGTTCCATTGATAAGGATATAATGGCCCTCTTCGTCTTTTCTGACTAATTTTACTCTGAGGTCTATTTTGTCTGATATTAGAATAGACTCCTGCTTGCTTTTTGGTACCATTTGCTAGGAATATTTTTTCCATCCTTTCACTATAAGGTGGTATCTGTACTTGAGGGTGAGATGGGTTTCTTCTAGGCAGCATATAGGTAGATTATGTTTCTTAATCCATTTTTCCAGTCTATGCCTTTTGATTGAGGAGCACAAGACCAGTGTGCATCTCACTGGGAGAGCAGACTTCACCCATGTCCTGAAGAATGCCAACCTGCAAAGGACCAGGTGAAGGCAGCCTTCTTGGGGACTTTGGGCAGCCCTGTGCTCCATAGAGGCCTAGTATCACCCTGGACCTCCCAACCTTCTGGCCCCAACATGAGAAGGGGGCAGAGCTAGCCATGCTCCACACAGCAAAAGACCAGCGTGCACCTCACTGGGCAAACAAACTTCACCAGTGTCCTGCAGAATGCCAACCTGCAAAGGACAAGCCTAGGGAAGTGGTGGTGCAGAGGATTTAGCTGTGTAGCCAACGTTGAGGCACCAGAACCCAAAGAAACAAAAGAAACACATGCCAAAGACACACACACACACACACACACACACACACACACACACATATACAAAAACCAACATGGAAAAAGATGATAATAAATCCACACCAAACTCTACCAACCCTACAGAAGACTCTGACAATGAGATCTCCCTGGAAGGAAACCAAGACACGGACTTTACAAAAACAATTGTGGACATATTCAAACAAATTAGAGAACTAAGGGAAGAGAATGAAAACCTCAAGAAGTACCAAGAGGGTGATAATGACAATCATTGGAAAAACTGAGGGGAGAGATTGAAAAACTCAAGAAGGACCTAGAGGGAGATAATGACAAACATTGGAAAGAACTGAAGGGAGAAAATGACAAACTCCAGAAGGAAGTGGAAATGCTGAAAAGTTCCCAGGCTGAAAGGGATAAAAGAAAATGACCAATGAACCAAGGACATACAAGATGAGAATGACAGGCTCCAGAAGGAAGTGGAAACACTAAAGAAATCACAGGATGAAATGAAAAAGGAAATTGAACATTTATCCAATCAACAGGAAAGAATGGGAAAAAACCTCAGAAGCAGAATGGAAGAAGCAGAAAAAAGAATATCAGATATGCAGGATAACATGGTCCAACTAGAATGCTCTAGCAAATATTATGAAAAATTAAAAAAAAACACACAAGAGAGGAACAACCAAGAAATGTGAGACATTATGAAAAAAACAAACCTCTGCATCATAAGGATAGAGGATGGAGAAGAATTCCAAGACAATGCCATTGACCAGATCTTCAACAGGATAATAGAAGAAAATTTCCCCAAACTGAAAAAAGATAAACCCATACAAATACAAAAAGTACATAGAACACCAAACAGACAAGACCAGAAAAGAAATTCCCCACACCATATAATTGTTAAAACACTAGATACTCAAAACAAAGAGTACCAAAAGCCACAAAAGACAACAAGTTACATATAAGGGGAAACCCATCAGAATCACAGCTGACTTCTCAGCCCAAACTATGAAAGCTAGAAGAATGTAGACCAAAGTATTCCCTGTACTAAATGACTTTAGATGCCTACCCAGACTACTATAGCCAGCAAAAATGTCAATCATAGTTGAAAGAGAAAGAAGAATCTTTCATGATATGAACAAGATGAAAGAAAACATGGCAAAGAAACCAACACTTCAGAAAATCCTTGAAACAATCCAAAGAACAGAGGAAAGAAGCAACTATCCTTAAGCAATTAAAGAGAGAAAGCAACAAAATCATAACAGAGTAAATATAAACCTAGACCAAGAATGCAAACCAAAAATAAGGTAAAAAGAAGCAACACACATCTTTCAATAATAACCTTAGATACTAATCAGACAACAGCTGCACAGGAAGAAAGGTCAACTGTTTACAAATGAGACTTCATAAAACTCAAAAGCTTCTGTACAGCAAAAGAAACAATCAAGGACGTGGAGAGAAAACCCACAGAAAGGGAAGAAATCTCCCAGTGACACATTTGACAAAGCATTAACATCAAGAATATATAAACTACTAAAAAGCACAGAAGAAGACAAATGACCTACTCAAAAGATAAAGAGCTGAACAGAGTCTTCACCAGTGAGGAATTAAAGATGGCTGATAAACATCTTAAAAAATGTTTAACATGGGGCTGGAGAGATGGCCTAGTGGTTAAGAGCACCAACTGCTCTTGCAGAGGACCCGGGTTTGATTTCCAGCACCCACAAGGCGGCCGAGAATCGTCTGAAACTCCAATTCCAGGAGAACTCCTGTTCCAGGGGAATCTGACACCCTCTTCTGACCTCCGCGGCATTGCACGACATGGGTGCACAAACTGCATGCAGAGTGTACATTCATACACATACCGAAATAAATAAAAAATAATAAAAAAGAGATATCTTATCCCCAAAAAGAACATTTTAAAAAATGTTTAACATGATTAATAATTAAGGAAGTGCAAATTACAACCACTCTCAGCATCTCACTCTAGTATGGCTAGCTAAGATCAAGAAAACAAATGACAACAGATGTTGGAGAGGTTGTGGGGAAAGGGGAACACTCATCCACTGCTGGTGGGAATGTAAACTTGTACAACCACTAGGAAAGCAATGTGGATAACCCTTAAAAGATTCAGAATGAGCTTACCACCCAACCCAGTCATACCACTCCTGGGTATATACCCCAAAGACTCATCCTACCACAAAGATACATGCATATCCATGTTTATTGCAGCTCTCTTCACAATAGCAAAGAACTGGAACCAACCCAAATGCCCCTCAACAGACAAGTGGATGACAAAAATGTGGTACATCTGCACAATGGATTACTATTCAGCGGTAAAGAAAGATGGCATTATGAACTTTGCAGGTAAATGGATAGAGCTTGAAGCCATTATGCTGAGTGAAGTAACATAGTCCCAGAAAGACAAATGGAGAATGGTTTCCCTCATTTGTGGATGCTATCACCAAATCCCACAGAAGAAAGGCAAGCTGATCGACATTATGGTTATATTTATGTTTATCTGAAAGCAACTCTGTTGTTATAATGTGAATCTCTCAACGGGCTCTAGAATCCACCCACCAATTTTGTCAGAATCTGTAATAACTGTATATGGGTGGAGAGTATGTATCCATATTTTAGAGTAATATGAAATTAACGGAGGAAAATGTGAATTCCTAAGCATAAAAAAAGATTGAGAGAAAGATGCAGGACAGTTAGGGCAGAATGCATGATTTGAGATGGGATGGGGTGGGGTGGGGGGAAGGGATAGGGGAATATTCCTGAACAGAAATGAAAAATTATGTATGAAATACACAAAAGATAAATAAATAAATACCCATTCTTTTTATTTTTTATTATTATTTATTTATTTTTAAGGGATTCTACAATATAATAACAAAGTTGTTTTCAGATAACATTGATGTTACTCAGTTTGCCATACAATTAGGTAATTGGTGCATTTTGCAAGTATCTATGTCCAAATTTTGAACAACCCAATGTTCCCATAGTCCAGTTGGAGAAGCTTGTATGCACAGGCATGTTGGTCAATTAGGAGACCAGACTATATTGCTGTAGTCTCATGATTCACCCCTATCTCTCCACAGCCCTTACATTCTACCACGCCTCCTCTTCCACAATTTGTTCCCTGGGCTTTGGGAAAGGAGAAGAAAACAGTCTACTTTCTTTGGAGTTGTCATTTTGGACTCTAGTCTGTTCAGGTTGTTCCCCGATACCCATTCTTTTAATTCTGTTCCCCTCGAGAACCCTAACAGAATTATAGACCCTATCTAAAATAGTAACCTCAAACCCAGAAGCATAGAATAATCACATTTCTAAACATCAGTATTAAAGAGAAAAATCTCAAAAGCAATCAGAAATTAAGAAGTAACAAAGCATAATAGCCAGAGGGTTGGCTTACAGGATGGGCTGTATTTAGACTGATTTCCAGCCTCATTCAGTCTACTGGCTATGCCTTCATTCCACACATTATCAAGTCAAGCACTGAAAGTGAATGAGTTCCTGCAGGCCAAGAAGAGTTGGCATGAGTCAGCAGTAGCAGCACCCAGCCCTGTCAAAGCTCCAGTCCCAGACTGCCATGCTCTGGAGGTACAGCTCCCAGTGCCCAGCATCTGGGTCCTAACACAAGCCTGTGCACATCTGGCTGCAGGCTCCCAGCTCCCAGCATGAAATACAAGGTACCCCCACCCACCCAGAGACCCCTGTCTGGAGCACAGCACCAGCTCCCGCTCAGCTCCTGCTCTGCTCCTGGTGGTTCCAACTCTGGTGCCTGACAGGTGAGATGGAGTTCCCACCACCTACCCAGAGGCCAAACTCCCACACAAGTGACTCAGCACCCAGCAAGTGAGACATAAGCCCAGAGCCCAGTAAGGCTCTGCTCCAGGGATATTCCAGCATCCCAAGCCTTTAGCTAGGGAACACCACAAGCCAGTGCCCTAGTTACAGGCTAAGCTTTCCTGGCTCTAAACCCAGATCCAGATACTTATCCAGACCTAGATACTTATAGGCAGCCCAGAGGAACAAGTAGTCTTAGCTCACTTGGTGGGAAGTTCAAGCTGACCTGATTGCTACCTGTCCTAGGCCCCAGGAGAAGCTCTAGATTAGAAGGGCAAGAATTAGCTGGTCCCTACAGTACAAAAACAAAAGTGAAAACCTGAAGCCTAGATCAACCAGACTCTCATAACTAATAAGAAGACAATGAAGGCATTGAAGAAAACAAGCAAAGTCAGTCTTCAACTCAGTTAAGAAACACTTGAATTTTATAACAGAATACAAATATCAAAACAAATCCACATGCCAAAAACACAACAAAAGTTTCTCCAAATTGAAGAGAGACATACCCATAAAAATAAAAGAAGCACATATAAAACCAAATAGACATGACTAGAAAAGAAAATCTCCATTCCATATAGTTTTAAAAATTATGCACCCTTGGTTTAACTTATTTTTGTAAAATTAGTTGTTTTGAGTCTATAATAAGAATTGTTTTCATAATTAAAATGTATTTTTACTGGTATCATAAAAAACTATATATTTAAAAATTTAAATATAACTCAAAAAATTTTTAAAAATATATTTATTAAACAGTGAAATTAAGTTTACATTTAATTGATCATGCCTTACTGTGAAAATACCAGGTATCTTAATCATATATGCAAATACATATATGAATAATATTTAATTATACATATTATACATATGATATAATCTAATCATATATAACATGCATATTTTTGTATGGCTGCATTTTGCTAACTTCTAGTAATGGATTAGAAATACTGAATAACCAAGTCTCTAAAATAAAGTATGCATTTTTTAAGAAAAAAGTGAATGAGTTCACACAAGGTATTCTAGATTTCATTTTTCCACAAGATGATATGATAAGAGTCTCTCCATTTCCCAATTATACCAGCTCTTCTTTTGAAAACTCTTCTAGCAAATAGGAGTTTTAGAATTGACTGTAGAGCAGATCATATCTCATATGTGGCTTCGCAAAGGCCATATTTTATATTTAAGTATTACTCATAGAAGATTATTTGTGTAGGCTTTCCTGCAGTTCATGAAACTATGAATGTGGATGATCCCCTTCGAAGGCCACACTGGAAAGTCATCATCTAAGCATGGATAACAGAGAGAGGTGAAATAAAATCTATAAATATCTATCTATNATATTAAAAGACCCAAAGAATTTATATGTGTTAATTTAATTTTCCAAAGTTCATTAGTGGAGGGTTGACTTCTCTCGAAATGATGATGTCAACTGATTGACAGTCAGGACCAGATTTTATAATTTGTTGAGCCTATACCTGTGATAATTGAAAATACAACTAGACAGTATGACGATTTCCTTCTGTGGAAGCCAGGTAATTCTGTATATTATGAGAACTGAAATAAAGACAGGGTGAGTTTGTCATTGAAAGAGGTTTTTTTTAAGTGAAAACTCAATTTATTCTTATATGTTGGAGGGAAACTTAGAACAACACCACAATAAAAAAATAAATACAACATATTTCAAATCAAGAGTACTGAAATGAATAAATGAACTTACATAGAATTAATAAAACACAGAAATACCTACATCTAGTTTCTGTGTACAGCCTGAGATTTTGACAATTTTTTTAAGCTATGGAATCCTTAACATAATATCTGGATGTTTAACCGTAGACAGTGAGAATGGCATAGTCTAATATTATGCTACGATGTGTTAGCTGGACTTATTGTCTTCATCTGATAAATATTTTTTTATTGCACTAGAAATTAGATATATTTTATGGAAGAAAATATTTGTATAGGAAGTAATGAAATTACACATGGAAGTGAACGGTAGAATTTTCTGGGGCTGGAGAGATGGCCTAGCAGTTAAGAGAGCTGACTGCTTTTACAGAGGACCTGGGTTCGATCCCCAGCACCCACATGGCAGCTGAGAACTGTCTGAAACTCCAATTCCAGGAGAACTGCAATTCCAGGGGAATCCAACTCCCTCTTCTGACCTCCGCGGCATTGCACAACATGGGTGCACAAACCTGCATGCAGACAGTACATTCATACACATGCAGAAATAAATAAAATTAAAAAAAAATATTTTTAAAAAGAAAGGTAGAATTTCCTTTGGTTTGTACACAAAACATGAAATTATTTGGAAATATGCAAGGACAAATGTTATTAAGATCTTTTCCAGTAAAATATCCATATGTATTAGCCCTGTTGAATATGTATTAGCCCTGTTGAATAAGAGTAATTAATTCTTTTTGATTTGTCATGAAAATACTTTCATTTGGGTGTATTGTGAAGAAATTACTATTCTAAAATTATTTTATAGTTTATTCTCAAATTCTTTTTTAAATTTTTGGATTAGTTTGTTTTTATTTTATGTGTATGAGTGTTGTACTTGCATCTATATAAGATCACTCATGTTGTTCAGTGCCTGAAGAGGACATAGGAAGGTGTCAGACCTCCTGGAACTGGAGTTGTGGACAGGTGTGATCCTCCATGAGGGATCTGAGATGCATATCCTCTGTAATAACAGCCAGTGCTCTTAACAACTGAGTAATTTCTCGAGCCCCTATTCTAATAAAATTCTAAAAGAAGGAAGAAATTTTCTAGTCATAGAAAAATTTTCTAGTCAGTAGAAAAAAAATAAAGAAGTTGTTGTTTAAAGTAGATAAATAGTTTTTAAAAATTTAGCCAAGTTTCTACCGGTGTTAGGTTTAATAAGGTTTTTGGATAAGACTTGTAAATATATCAAAACAATTAGAATTTTATCTTTAGTAAAGTCTAATGAGATATCCATATAAAAATACATAAGCATTAGGAAAAATTTTCTAATAAGGTGTGCCTCATTGTATAACCAATAATGACTGAAGGAGCAGCTATGGATCATGCCCTGAATGAATATTTTCCATTTAAAAATTAGACATACATGTTTCATTATTGAAAGCAGGCACATAAATGGCAAGTCTTCAAAATGTCAATCTTTTAATAGCAGGAGAGTGAATTTCAAGTACGGTCATTAAAATTTTTAAAAAGTCTGTCATAACAGTCTGGTACTTTGTAAGAATTTCATACTACTTAGTCTAAATAATTTTCTCAAATAAGCCTTTAGCAGACAAATATTTTATTTTTAAGACAATTCTTATGATAGCAATATTAGAACAATAACTACATTAATTTAAAAAGAAGTCAGTCTGAACTTTAAATGTTTAAGTTTTAAGATTATTTATCATTTTTAAGTTTTATCTTTTGCTTATCTAAAATACCTTGTTCAAAAACCTCATATATTCAAATAAAAAGAGCTTTTTTGTTTCTTCATTCAATTCTGAAAACTTACAGCCCTCTTAATCCTCATAATTAGATCCTTTTTCCTAACAATATTTCCACTCAAAAATCCTAACATCTTATCTTATTTACTAAATATATTTTTAATATTTTCTTTTTTATTTTATTTATTTAGGTGTATGAATGTATTGTCTGCTTGTAGGTTTGTGCACCCGTGTCGTGCAATGCTGCGGAGATCAGAAGAAGACATCAGATTCCCCTGGAACTGGAGTTCTCTTGGAATTGGAGTTACAGAAGGTTCTCAGCCGCCATGTGGGTGCTAGGGATCGAACCCGAGTCCTCTGCAAGAGCAGTCGCCACTCTTAACTACTAGGCCATCTCTCCAGCCCCTTTAATATTTTCTTTATTAGGTGTATTGCCTGCATGTATATAGTCCACTCATGTTGTGAAACATCCATGGATGTAAGAAGAGTATGTCAATTTCTCCTTTAACAGGAGGTACAGATGGTGTTAGTTGCTTTGTGGATGCTGGGAATCAAACTGTTGTCTTCTTTAAGAGCAGTCAGTGCTCTTAATAGCTGAGCGATGGCTCTAACCCCGCACTAGTTATCTTAATGCCACAAGACACAAATAACAGAAATGTTATTCACCATCTGTTGTGAGAACTTTTACCATGGCCATCCTTTTATAAGTTTTTTGTTGTTGTTGTTGTTCTTTTTGAGACAGAGTCTCCCTGTAGCTCCAGCTGCCTTGGAACTCACTTTGAAGACCAGGCTGGCCTTGAACTCATAGAGATCCTCTTGCCTCTTTCTCCCAAGTGCTAGGATTAAAGATGTGCACCACCATGCCTGGCCTTTTATAAGTTTTTTTTTATGACACTAATATTTGATTTCACAAAGGTAAACAAAAAAAGAAAACAATTGTGCCAAATTAGATAAAGCCAGAATTTCTTGGAGGATATGAAAATAAAACATAAAATAATTTGATTGTGTAATCTGAATCAACATTTCAGCAAACATATCATTTTATAATTCAAGTTAATTACCTAGGATTAAATAAAAATATGTTTAAAGAAGTTCCCACAGGTAAAACTCAATAACAGACTAATTGTACAAATTTAGTTCAATCCAAAGTTTTCTTGAAGCAGGAGAAAATAAACCACAATAAGAATTTGACCCACATAATTTGATTCAGTAGCATCAGAGCAAACCAAACATTTTATAGTACAATTTGAATTGTATAAAATTAAAGAAGATAGCCAAATAGCCAAAACAACCCTGAGAACAAAGAGCAATGTATGGGTGGTTACTATATCAGATTTCAAACTATATTACAAGTCTATAGTCATAAAAACAGCATGGTGCTGGCACAAATATAGAACTGTAGATCAACGAAACATATTTGAAAACCTGAGTACATGCAATTTAAGCCCCCTGGTATTTGACAAAATGTCCAAGAACACTCAATGGAGGAAAGACAACATCTACAGCAAATCGTGCTGGCAAAGCTGAATCACAACCTGTAGAAGAATGAAACTAAACCCTTATCTTTAACCTTAAAGAAAAGTCAATTGCAAATTCATCAAAGACCTCAATGTGAAACATGAAAATCTAAAACTGTTAGAAGAAAAATAGCAGCAGTAACCTACAATGTAATAGGTAAAGGAAAGGAATTTCTAAATCAGATATTAGTTTCTCAGGAATTAAGGTCAATAATCAACAAGCAGGACCTCATTAAACTAAAAGGCTTCTGTACAGCAAAATAAAGAAGTGAAGAGAAAACCCAGAAAGTGGAAAAAAAAACTTCACTAATTTCACATCTGACAGAGGATTAACATCTAGATTATAGAAATTACTCATAAAACAAAAGACCAATAAAACAAGTGACCCCAATTAAAAGATAGGATAAAGATTTGAACAGAGAGTTCTCAAGAAATAAAGGTAACTAAGAACCATCTTTTAAGAAGTATCTAACGTCGTTAGTAATTAGGGAAATTCAAATGAAAACTACTTAAAGATTTCATCTTACTGGCTATGATCAAGAAAACAAATGTGTGTCATTATATTGTAGAATCCCTTAAAAATAAAAAAAAATATATATTGTCAGAAACTAAAAAAAAAAATGATACCACATGCTGGAAAGGTTATGAGGAAACCAGAAGACACATTCACTGCTGGTGGGATTGCAAGCTGTGGCAAGTCCTATGGAAAGTAGTATGGAGAACTCTTAAAAAACTAAAAATGGGCCGGGCATGGTGGCGCGTGCCTTTAATACTAGCACTGGGGAGGCAGAGGCAGGCGGATCTTTATGAGTTCAAGGCCAGCCTGGTCTACAGAGTGAGTTCCAGGCCAGCTGGAGCTAACAGGGTTACTCCTGTCTCAAACAGACCACCAAAAAAAAAAAAAAAAAAAAAAAAAAAAACTAAAAAATGATCCTACCATTTGGTCCAGCCATGCCACTCCTTGGTGTATACCCAAAGGATTCATCCTATTGCAGAAATACATGCACATCCTTGTTTATTGCTGCTCTTTCCACAATAGAAAGGAGCTGGAAGCAAGCTAAGTGGCTCTCAACTGATGAGTGGATAATGAAAGTGTCGTACATTTACACAATGGAATTCTACTCAGCAGTAAAGAAAGATGACATCATTTAAGTTGGAAGTAAATGGATGAAACTAGAAGCTGTTATGCTAAGTGAAGTAACAGTCTCAGAAAAACAAATTATGTATTTTGTCCCTCTTCTGTGGATCCTAGCACCAAATCCTTATAAGTAAATATGTATCTAGATATAACTGCGGGAACCAAGTGATTCAAAAGGAAATAGGAAGGAAAGGGGAAAGAGGGAACCTGAGACAGAAGACAAATAGGTGACAGGTGTTACTAAGGGAGAAATGGATAATATCAAGGTATCTAAATGGGAGGAGAGAAGAAGGATTATAGAAGAAAATGTGGAGATAAAGAGACAGAAGGTCCCCAAGAGAAGTAGGTCCATAGGGGACTGGCAATATCATGGGAGAAATGGGGAAAATGGGGATACTTTAAATGGGAGAAGATGTGAGCAGAGAACTAGGCAGAAAAAGAGGGAGGAGAGATAAATAATGTCTAGCTAGAGTAAAAAACCTGAAGGAATCATATTAATCTAATGATGTAATGATAAAATTACACATACATTATCTTTAAATGAGTCCAAGTGCAAAGTTGAAGGCTACATAACAAGAAACAATACAGGACAAGGGAAACCTTCCCTTGAGTCTTTGGCCAGGGTAGTCTACAAGTCTCCCAACATTACATAGGCTATTGCCACAACCCTTGATTGCCTCTTAGAACCTGAAGGTAAGAGAATATTGTTGAAGACAGGACATACTTCAGATACCAGAATTGGAGCAATGGAGCTGGAACTGACCTGAAATCTCTCATAGTTTTGGAGAGCACTACACCAACTACTAAGGAAGCACAGCAATCAATGGTCAAACACCACCTTTAAGACCAAATGTCCACCTCAATATCTGGCACAGCATATGGCATTGATGCAAGTGGCACTTTTATCTTGTGGGCATTTAATGGCTAACTAATTGGACTTAAAGCCCACTCAATGGGAGGAATCTCATGTGTGGTACTGAAAACATTGTCAGATGCACACAACTGGAGAGGTCATACATATTAGAGAACTTCCAAAGGTTGTTACATCCCTAAGCTATGGTGACATCTTACTAACTGCAAAATTTATACTTACAGACAAATATCCCAGACACCACTCAAAACAGATGCTATTTTGCACCAGATGAAGAATAGTACTGAGTCCCACAACTGCATACAGACACACAAAGACATGCTCTGTGAATTGTTCATGCCTAAGCAGCACATCTACAATGCAACCTCTACACATAAGGCTCAAGCACATAGAACAAGGGGCCAAGAGGACATTAATTCAACTCTTTACTTAAGGAAGCTCCCCCATGCAACAGGAAAGCAGGAACTAAAAAGGTCATGAGTATAGGTCCATGGACAGGTTGCCTATGTTCAGCTTCATTCACCCAGTGCTCAGGGAACATTGCAGAAGAGGGGGCTGAGAGATTATAAGAGCCAGACAAGTGGTACAAGACCAATGGAAAGTAATCCTACAAACTCTTGGGGCCCTATACATGAACCTACATGATTTTTATCAGCATGCAAAAGGTCCATGAAAGAACAACCAGAACCATAAAAGAACAACCTAGCATGGAACTGGAGAAATGGGTATCGGAGCCGAATATTAGGTGAAGAAATATTGGAAGCTGATTACGGTTGGATAAAACTTGCTTTCTTCAATAAAGGGATTCCATTTAGGCTGAGGAGAACTCAGCAGATGAAATGTCACTGATGAATGGCCAGGGAAAGCAATTTGGTACAATAGACCCTAACACAAATGACAGAATGTATAAACTCCAGTAGGGAATCTGGAGAGGGTGCCAATGGACAAGGGCTTATAATATTCATTAAGACTCATTGAGAAGTTATTAAAAATCAAAAAATAATAAGAAAAGATTAAACGAATATATTTTATAATGGTTCCCAAAAGTATGTAGGATTTTTTAAAATTTACTACATTTAATGTACTAAGTAAATTCTCTGTTATTATTTGGATAGATAGGGAACTGGCTTACCGTGGTGTGCTTAATGATGGTACCCCTATTTTTTGAGGATTTTTAATTTTTACTGTTTCTAAAGTAACAGGAAATTTTGTTACCTTGTCACTAAGTAGGGAGTTAGCTTACTGCTTCTAATTTTTAAGAAGTGAACAGCTTAAGGGTAAATCTCCTGTGTTGATTTTACCATGAAATCTTTATATATATATAAATATATATCTAATTATATATATATCTCATATATAACAGATTCTCGAGGCACTAATGTTTTTAATATAGAGCATTTTTTGTCTTCTTTTTGGTCACTGAGTCATTAGCCTGACCTAATCTAAGTCATGAGCTTTCAAAAGACATTTTGAAATTTCAAAAGCTTTGCTCTGAAATAGGAGGGTCAGCTTCTTCATTGAGTTCATACAGCACAGAATAATGTACTAATATTCAAAATGTCATTTGCTTCTTCTAAAATTGAACTTACTTGGGGAGCAAACTATAGTTTGCTTCCCAAGTTAACCACATACCATCACCCAAAACAGCATAGGTGAATTTGATGAAATATGCACCTTGATTCCAGCCTATAGGTATGTGTAATACAACTGCCTTTTTGAGACTCGTAGGTCAAAAAAACAAAAACCTAAAATAAAAAAGGGGGATACAGATAGATATGAAACCTTTTGGTCAAAAACCTTGCAATTCAAATCTTAAAACTAACTACGGGAAAAGATTTGTATGTTCCAACAGGTCAAAATATCACCAACTTAACCGCTGAGAAAGAAAAGATACAGCTTTGCATTGTGTAGGATGTACCAGAAAGTGCCAGCAGAAAGGTTGGCCCATATGAACATTGAAAGGAAGAAAAGCCTCAGATTGCTACAGACATCAAACCCCTCAGTGGATCCTACTTGTAACAATTATTTATAATGAGTCCTAATGAAACTTACCTTCTAGGTGCCCCAAAGGTTTCAATACAAGAGACTTTCTTACCTCTCCCCATAGAACAAGTAGAAATATGATGATGATGATGATGAGGTCGTACTCTAACTGTAAATTGGAGCCAACTGCTATAGAGGTAATCTTTTATAAAACCAGCAAAACTGCCTTCTTTAATTGACTAATAGACATAGGAATTGTGAAAAGAATTATTCTCTATTCAGATCCAAATATAATACTAAAGTCTCCTTAAGCTATGCACTTAAGCAAAATATATTAATACAGGAGAGCTCTGATATCAGCAATGGATTATTCTACCAAAGAGATGTTGGCCAGGGTATCCAAGCCGCCCCCCCCAAAGGTAAAGGCTTCTTGCCTGTAAACTGGGATACCTGCAAGAAGAGAGGCAATAAGGCCCTGCTGTAGAAGACCTGATGTAAGAATGGGAAAGATGCATTGATACAGCACTTGCAAGTGTACAGTTGGTCTCTGTAATACCAGAGAGTGTTACCAAAGGCCACTAAACCAATAAAGCAAATATAGGTCTCCTTGAGTCAACCAAGACTCCTCTGTCAGCACCAGCTACACCTCACCTGCCTGGAAATACTGTGCATCAGTGGCAACCATGTGCCTGTATATCCAAAATCTAATTGGCTATTAGCTCTCTCCTTGGAGGAATAACCCACGGCTGATGCCACAATCTACATCCTCTAGTGGTTAGGAGATGTAATAAGTCACAGTAAGACCCTGTCATATTTTACAGAAAAAATATAATTCATGGATTAACATATCATCCAAACATCTGTGTCTATTCTAAAGTAACCTATCATAACAATTAGTACTGTTTAAATACCTATATCTCTAATTGCTTGTGCTTCATTAGTAGGATTGAAAGGTTATTGCTGGACAAACTGTCAGCCCATGAAAGGAAACAGCCAGAATTAACCAGAGTCCAAGACAACAGCTCCAGAGAAAGTAGACTGTTTTGTTTCTCGTCCACCTGAGCCCCTTTTCTAAGCCTAGGGAACAATCTGCGGAAGAGGGGGCATGATAGAATGTAAGGGCTGCGATTGTGGTGAATGGCAAAACTACAGCAATATAGTCTGGACACTCATCTGATCAACTTAATTGAATATACAAGCCCCCCCCCCCAGCTGGAAGGTGGGACCCATGGGCTGTGTGGGTTTGGGCACAACAGTTTGCAAACTGGTTTTACATGAAGGATGCTTGTATGCATAAATTATTACTTATTGTTAAAAATGAAAAAAAAATAAAGAAGTAATTAAAAAAATAAAATTGAACTTACCAAGATTTGCACTGGAAATGAGAAGTGATAAAAGTCTGAACACTTGATTTTTTGATGCGTCATGCTTTGATATCTCTAAGTTTTTATAAGTATATGAGTTTATGGAGGTTATCACTCATACTCAAGGAGAATCAAGCCAACAAATGTATCTGCCTTTCTTATCACTGTGGTGGTTTGGGTGAGAATGTCCCTATTTGTTCCATGTATTTGCACATTTTATCCTCAGTTCCTGGTGCTTTGGGGGAGGTTTTAGTAGGTACATCTTAGCTGGAAGAAGAATGTCATTGTTGGCTGGCTTTCAGAGTTCTTAAGATTTGCCAGATTTTCCATTATCTCTATGCTTCCAGTTCCTGTGTGAACATGTAATCTCTCAGCTTTCTTCTCTGGTTACCTCTGCCTCCATGGCTTCCACCCCATTATTAAATCTAAACATTATCTTAAGCCAGATAAACCTTTTCCTCCCCAGCTTAAAGGCTGAGCCATCTAAGCCCTTTGAAATACAGTCCCAGAAGAAGGATATGGAGCAACTGGATTTGGTGTTTTCCATACTGGTTTTCGGTCTTGTTTTGATGCACTGCCTCCTCATTATGTCTCCATTCTTCCCTGTTGGAATGGGAATGTGTGCTTGGTTCTGTTTTATGTTGGAATTTGTCTTTTGATTTTACAGATAAGAGTTTGCCTTGCTTCTCAGAAGACACTTTGGACTCTGGATTTTGAATAGCACTGAGACCTGTGAAGACCATGGGGATTTTGAAGTTGAACTAAATAAATTTTGCACATTAAAATGGCCATGAGCTTATAGGTTGCAAGGTGTGGAACATTTTGGTTTGAATGAGAACGCCCCCCCCATAGGCTCCAAGTATTTGGACATTTTATCCCCATTATTTATTTCCATCGCTTTTCCCCAAGGCAAAGAAGGTCCTTTTAAAGCAGGAAAATTAGGCTGAGGAGGTCCATGAGGTTCTATAAGATACAATTATTTTTAAAGTACACCTTTTTTTTTCTTTAGATAAAGATGCATATCTACTTTAATTCAGTTCCTAAGAGTTAAATGTTTCAATTGAACTGTTCTAAGCAGTAAATTAGTTGGGCATCAACTTTTTCCCAATATTCCAAATTAAGTATCCCATTAATTGGGATATCAGAGAAGGTATTTCTGATTAACATTTTTAAAGGTTCACAAATTTCCTGTGATGGCACTTTAGTTCATTAATTGTCTTGTCTTTGGTCAATATCCACAAGCTAGAGAAATCTTCATAATGAATGAAGAAAGATTTTTTAAAGTTCAAGTTTGAGCACAGTTCCTTGAAGTTTGGGCCTGATAAAGGATAGAAAAGCTAAAGTGAATAAAGAATTACTAACGCTAGCCAATGCGAGCTATCCAGAATCCTTGTGTTTGTTCTGATACCACTTACTCTGTGGTATGAGTGAGAGCATCCAAAAATTACCTTTCACCCAGTGCTTTTCCAGATACATGCCATTAACAGCTGGAGTGATATATCAAGGAAACCCTTGCTCTCATTGTCATGCAATTATATGTATAACTGTAGACATTATGCATTTCCCTTTTCCTTTGGGACATTCTTGGCCACTGTTCTGTGAGTTCGGAGTAGAGAGTCTCTTCCTAACAAATATCATGAAAATGTTACATTATAAAGCTGGAATTACAATCACGTCACTGAATAGAAGCCTAACTCTTGAATGTATTTTTAAGGGAGGGCCAGAACTTGCAGGACACTCATTTCACTGGACATCCCTTGGAACATTTTGTCTCCTGGAACTGAACTCGTAGAACGGTCTGCTGGACCTCTGTCCCTACAACTGTGTCCTGAATACTGCCCCAATTCTAATTTTATTTAAAATGGCTTCTGTAGCTTCAGTTGGGGAAGTAAAATCTTGTCTCCACCTTAGTCTTAACAAAACATCTCACCTTTCCATCCCCAGGTCTATAATATGTCACTCATCCAGTGTCAGTCATCCTTTCCAACATCCACTGTATGCACTTGAAATGGGGTGCTACCTTTTTGTACTTTGATATATTAATTCTCAGGCACAATAACACTTCATTCATTCCTTCATTCACTGCATTTTTTAGTGGAGTACCAAATTAAGGTCGTTTGGAAACAAAAATAGGTGCCAAGGACACAAGGCACAAGACCACATGGTTTTGCTGGGGGTTAATTGGAAGTCATTAGTCAAGATTATGTTTATTTATAAAAGTAATTTCCACAGGTAGTAATAATACATTTGTGGTGATAATTAGATGACTTCATAATTATAAACACAGAGAATAGAGCTAAATAAACATCCAGGTATCCCCAGTATAATTATTCTTCCTCTGGCTCTTAAAGTGTTTGTTATAATATATCTGGCTTAAATTTTTCCTCAAGAAAACTTGCATCATGGTCCTTCTAGCAAATGATATGCATGGAACTCACTAGCTGCTATGAAATCAGAGATTCTAAATGATTTTTTACTACTTGTTCTCTCCCTATATGTACCACATGAATGATTCATTACCATCATCATATACATTTCTCAGTTGTTTAAACTCTGGAGATAATAAGAGTCACAAGACAAAAATCCTTGTATTTAAGGGGATTACTGCTCAGTGAGTGAAATTAGAATTGTGCATGATTGGTAATTGCAGCAGAATCATCTAGATGAG
Organism: Rhizomys pruinosus; assembly: GCA_009823505.1. NCBI lineage: Eukaryota > Metazoa > Chordata > Mammalia > Rodentia > Spalacidae > Rhizomys > Rhizomys pruinosus. Next base: position 869,919 of record VZQC01008131.1, read on the forward strand.
AAATTCTAGGGGATAGAAATATGTTGGAGAAAGCAGTGATCACAGTGACATATGCTGGATCAACAACAGTTTATAGAAGATATGAGACTCCAGCTAATTCTTAAAGGAATTGTAAAATCTATGACACTCTGGGGATCAGAAAGGGGAAGGCATTCTGAACAAAAAAAGCCTGAGCAAGTATAGAGGTTTAATGTGAGTAAAGAGTTAATTTTATTTGTTAGAAATTGTGGGAGACAGTGCTAAATCCACAATGGGAAAGGTATTATGGACAGCAGATAATGCTAGGTGATGCACTCTAAGCATTGTCCTGCAACTACTTTGGAACTGAATCAAGACTTCATATCTGGGAATAGTTAGGAGGCCAGGAAAGAATTATCTTTTCAAAAAATATTTTATGAAGTTTGATCTGTCAATACAATTGAAGAAGGATGAAGCAAGTAACAGGATACAAAGCATGAAAACTAATATGGAGATTGCTATAATCTGAAATGAAGTTGACCTATCTCTGCGTCAATGTGAGACCATGAACCTACAGTAGATAAAATCCAGGATAAACACATTCCTGAGGAAATGAAGCTTCTCAAAAATTTTATCCATCCTTTTAACTTCAATTCATTCATACATCAAGATAAACTGTTACTCCTTCAAAGGCTTTATTTTCCGATGTTGTGTATGCATTTATCCACAATGAGTACAACAAAACATGTTATTGATATTTCTCTTCTTATCCTAAAACCTTCCTCAGGTTGGAGTTTTTGTCTCATTGTTTTGGTTTGTTTGACTCTCTAGGGCTATGCAAATGCCCAGTACATATTAACTGTTTAAAATTTATCAAATAGAATTCAATATTATTGCTGATAGGTAACTTCTGATGAATGATGAGAGAAGTAGTTATAGAGTCTTCTTTATACTTGGAAGATTAAGAGAATATGACAAAAATAAGAATTCTGGAAGAGGAGCTAACTTGTAACAAGGGGCAAAATTCCAAGAATCAGACCTTTTTTTAAATTTTTTTATTTTATTTTTGTATGTGTATGAATGCACTGTCTGCATGTAGGTTTGTGCACCCATGTCGTGCAATGCCACAGAGGTCAGAAGAGGGCATTGGATTCCCCCGGAACTGGATTTAAAGACGGTTCTCAGCCACCATGTGGGTGCTGGGGATCAAACCCGGGTCCTCTGCAAGAGCAAACGGTGCTCTTAACCGCTAGGTCATCTCTCCAGCCCCAAGAATTAGACCTTTTAAAGAATCTCTAGCTCTGTTTCTCTCTCTCTCTCTCTCTCTCTCTCTCTCTCTCTCTCTCTCTCTCTCACACATCCACACACAAACACACACACATTCTCTACGGTCATCATTTAACAACTAAAATTATTTGGGATGAGTAAGATCCTTTTTTAATAGCTTTGTTCATGTTTATTGCAACTGTGAAGAATAGAGCTTCATGGGGAATGAGATAAAGGAGCAGTTTGATCTTAAACCTCGGAAGCATATAGAGCATCTGGCTGATCTGATAATATGAAATGAGTTAGAGGGCATTCAGAGTATCTGAGATGGCATATGTAAAGAGCAAGGGGCATGGTCATAGAAGAATAAAATATCCCTGGGCCAGTATGATAGTCATCAGACTTATGTAACTGATTTTCAGCTTTGAGTTTGCTGTCCTACTGTCCTTAAAAGGCTGAAGTAAGCTACTACTAAAGGAAAAAGAAAAGAGCCTGTTTCAAATATAGCCATGTAATCTTTAACACTTCTCTGTCCTACATTTATATTTCCACCTTCATGGGTCCAGGGGTACTACTCATCTTAGTGACTGTCTTTTGAACAGTTATGACTACTGACAATTCTTTCTTGTCTCTGGAGGTAGATGGATTTCAGAGTTAAATAACTAGTGAAATGTGACAATTTCCCATTGGGAAGTCATGGCCTATTCAGTGAACAGCACAAGAAGTATCAGATTCATTTCATCCAGAGCTAATCACAAAATGAGTTGGCTGCAGTATAATTATCTGCCTATAATTTAGCATTGCAACAAGGTTCCAATGAGTCAGCACCATTCATCTACCAGGCATGCTCCTTGTTCAAGGCAGTGTGTATAATAAGGGTCAACAAGTGTCTCTTAAATTCACCTCAGTTGTATTTGCAGTGATTTATTCACGTTACCAAAAGTCACTCAGGTGTGATATTTATGGTTAAGGCATATTTCTGCCTTGTACTCAGATATACAAGAAGGACACCTGACTGAAGCAATGAAGCACCATGGGGGACAAGAACTTTCCTGGCATTTAGAGCAAGACACATCTGGATTTGAGTACTAGCTTTAATACTTAGTAATTATGCAAACTCCTCAATTTTTAAAATTTCTCTGAGTTCTCATACTGCATATATTGAAAATGATGATTCTAATAAAGCCTTCTTATAATTTGGGGAGGGTGAAATATTACAATCTACATGAGTATCAGAAAAGCAACATTGGCCTTAGGGACAGGAGAGTCTTTTGTGTTCAGTATCTGTTTATTGAGCTTTCTTTACTTCATACAATGAATATTAATTATATTAGACCCCCTCCCCAGTCCATAGATCCCAGAGAAAACCCTATCTATCTCATATCTATCTTTAAAAAAATGAAATTACTTATTGTATGCTAAATATTTATATTTACAGACATGTGTGATTAACCATATCAATAAAGTACTACACTATAGAGCTAGACTAATATAGTATATCAAATAATACCATCTCTCCCAAAATTTCCATTCCTATCTCCTATGAGTCACTCAGTTTACATGGAAAAAATGATTCGTTCCAATATGACTGAGTTAAAGATTTACATAATTGTAAATAATGCTGTAGTATTCTGGTGGGATTGTTATAAAACGGAGACAAAATGTTCAAATGTTTGAGTAAAAGAAGCTATGGAGATGAAGCCCATGATCCTAGCACTCAAGACACCACGTTGGAGCCTGTGATCCCAACAATCAAGACTCCTAGATAGAGCCTGTGATTGCAGCACTCAAGATGCCTATATGGAGACCGTGAACCCAGCACTCAAGACACTGTGATGAAGCCCAGGATCCTAGAACCCAAGACTCTGAGATGAAGCTGGTGATCCCAGCACTCAACACGCTAAGATGAATCCGGTGATCCCAGGGCTCAAGATGCGGAGAAGGAGCCTGTGATCTCAGCACTCAAGATTCTAAGATGGAGCTGGTGATCCCAGCACTAACACACTGAGATGGAGCTGGTGATCCCAGAACTTTTGGAGTAAAACAAACAAACAAAAATTAAAGGGAACAACAGCAACAAAAAGACTTGCTCATAGAACTTACCAAATAATAAACTTCTGCATCAAAAAAGTTAAATAAAAAGACTTGAGAGAAAGATACAAGACAGGACTCAGCATGTAAGGCGGAATGCATGAGTAGGGGGTGGGGCATGGATGGGGGAAGGGCAGAAAGTTGATTAAGAAATATCGTACGAAATGCACAAATGCTCAATAAAAAAATTAAAGTAAAAAGGAAGCTGTGATGATACAGTGATGTAGTTTAAATACAGAGTATGGAGACATACATCATGAAATCTCAGTTACCTGCTCAAATTGGAACAGTAAGGAAGTACATTCTCTCCTAATACTTTCAAAGGGGATGTACCACTACAGAATCTTTGATTTACAGATGTCTTACTTCCAGAACTGGAATCCAATATATCAGTGGTGTTTTTAGCCACTGTTTGTAGCAATGTATTATTTCAACAGTCACAAATTAATAAATGTGAATTTGGGGCATCAAGATGGCTCAGTGGTTAAGAGTACTGACTGCTCTCTAAGAGGACTGGGGTTCAATTTCCAGCACCCACATGGCAGCTAAGAATCATCTTTAAGCCAGGAGTAGTGGCGCGTACTTTTAATCCTAGCACTTGGGAGATAGAAGCAGGCAGATCTCTGTGAGTTAAAGGCCAGCCTGGTCTACAGAGTGAGTTCCAGGCTGGCTGAGTCTACAGGGAGACCCTGTCTCAAAAATAAATAAATAAAGCTGGGCATGGTGGCACACAACTTTAATCCTAGCACTTGGGAGGCAAAGGCAGGTGGATCTCTAAGTTCAAGGCCAGCCTGGTCTCATAGTGAGTTCCAGAACAGGTGGAGCTACAGGGAGATCTTGTCTCAAAAAGACAATAAATAAATAAATAAATAAATAAATAAATAAATAAATAAATAAATAAGAATTCGGTACAAAGGATTATTCATGCTAACATTATTCTCCAGAAACATCACTTTTTTTGCTGCTAATGCCACCAAATTCTCCATCACTTGTTGCCATACAAAATAGTCCACAAACTTCCATATTTCCTCTTCTAAATCACACTCATGAATGTGAGTTCCTAATGTCACAGATAATATTTCTTAGACCTTCATCCTAGAACAGCTCAGATCCCCCAAAAGATGTTTGTATTGATATTTTGGAACTTCTGGGGTAAAGGACAGCATATCCCAACCTTGGCTCAGAAACTATTGGCAATTGGTGACTCCAGGGTAAGGTAGAATAATGTCCTTTAAGTGAGTGTTTCTAGATAGGCTGACTAGACTCCATTAGGTAAACTTGGAGATCTGAGTAAAAATGCTTGACTAGATAAATTTTAACATATATGACAGTAAGCATTAAATATGGTGGGGAGGCAATGAGTGGCTGTGGATGGGGGAGGTGATCTAAATTTAATTAGGATTTATTACATGAAATGCACAAAATTTCAATAAAAAGAATTTAAAATAAATATTCACTAAATTAAAAAAGAGTAGATGGCAAGAGATAATCACATTTAGGGCTGAAATTAATGAGATGTAAGTGAAAAAAGCAATGCAAAGAATAAATGAAACAAAGAATATGTATTTCAAAAAGATTAACAAGATTGATAAGCTTTTATCCAAATTAATCAAAATAAAGATTGTATTGAAGTAGTAAAATCAGAGATGAAAGGGGAGCATTACAATAGATACTGAGGAAATTCAGGATCATGCAAACATATTTTAAAATTTATTTTCCGGGGAACTCCCAAGACCACCTGAAGCACAGGTAAATGGATGGAACTCGAAGATATTATGTTAAGTGAAGTACACAGTCCCAGAAAAACAAACGATGAATGGTATCCCTCATCTGTGGATGCTAGCGCCAATTGCCTAGTAGTAAGTATTTCTTGTGCAGGGCTCCTTGAGCTTTGGTCCAACTAGTTGAGAGTGGCACATATTGGAAAGAACAACAAAAGAACGACGACGACGACAACAACAACAACACCAACAGAAAAGACTGTGTCAAAGAACTGATTGAAACGGTGAACTTCTGCTCTAAACAGTCAACTTCTACATCGAGAATTTTGAGAAAGACTGAGAAAAAGATGAAAAACATGTTTGGCAGAATGCATGAGCTTTGGTGGGGTGGGGAGCTAGGGAGGGGGCATGGGGGGCTAGGGAGAGGGTCACGGGTCTAGATTTGATTTGTAACATAATCTTGTACAAATATATATATATATATATATATATATATATATATATATACAATAAAAAGGGAAAAAATAAAAATAAATAAAACTTATTTTCCTCTAAACCAATTTTAAACCAAGATGAGTCAAGTAATTTATATATACCCATAACAAGCCAAGATAGATAAGGAATAATATATCATAAATAAGAATCTATGGCTAGACAGGTCACAGGCCATAGGGTAAAGCCTAATCTTATTCTAGTAATGTATTCTGATAAATAGATATAGTATTGAACTGAATCTTAATAACTTATTGTTACACCCATAGATTAATGCATCTCTCAACTCTCATCACCGAAGCTTTCTTATGAAGGAGATAGTGATTAACACAGAGAACCACAAATTGGCCAAAGTGCAAAGAATAAAAAACTACAGAGGCTGGGTGTGGTGGCTCACACCTGTAATGCCAGCACTGGGGAGGCAGAGGTAGGCAGATCTCTGTGAGTTCAAGGCCAGCCTGGTCTACGGGGTGGGTTCCAGGACAGCTGGGGCTACAGGGAGACACTGTCTCCAAAAGAATTCCTTGCCCAAAAGGCTACAGAGTGCTTATCTCACAAGAGGACACCTACATCAAATTCCTGACTCCCAAGACTCAGGGATCATTGTGGAAGAGGGGATGGAAAGCTTTGAAGAGCCAGAGGTGGCAGATGAGAACAAGAAAACACAGTTTTCCAGATAACTAATTATTTACTTACATGAGCTAACAACAATGGTGACAGCATGCACAAGTCTTACCTAAGCTCAATTCAGACAGAATCTTGGCAAAGATGAAGGGAAATGGATAAGAAGTCCCAACCCAACCTAAGGAAGTTTTGTAAACTGAAGCCTGGTGACAGAGGGAGAGTCATCTTACTTAAAGTTAACACTCATAGTAGTTTGACCCAACTTCAGTGCTCTTTCAGTGCTCTAGTAGATGAAGCAACACTACAGAATATTATATCTTATATATATATATCTTATATCTATATATAGCTAGATAGCTAGATAGATAGATAGCATAGATAGATGATAGATCAGATAGATGATTGATACTGAGCTCACACGTGTTGTGGGTCGTAAGAGGAATCCAGATGGATGGGTGCATGCGGAGTATTATCCAATACATATAATAGAATGCATGACATTCACACTAAACAATTCTTACACGCTACCCCACAATTTCCCAAGTTAAAAACGATACACATGACAATGATACAAAACATAAGTCTATCAGACTTTAAAAAGAATGCCAATAGATCGTGAAATCTTTTTCCATAAAATAAAAGGAAAAGAAATTTCCAGAATTATCGTGTGCAATCAATATTAACCTGATACAATTAGACAGGATTTAAAAAATAAATATAGGAAAATTATAAGCCAATCTGTCTCTGAAGAGAATAATCAAAAATTGCCAATCAAAATACTTGAAAATGAATGAAGAACACATTCACGGGCTGGAGAGCGATGGCGAGCTGGTTTAAGAGTGCCGAAAGCTCCTCACAGAGGACCCGGGTTCGATCCCCAGTACCCACATGGCGGCCGAGAACCGTCTGAAACTCCAATTCCAGGAGAACTCCAGTTCCAGGGGAATCCGACACCCTCTTCTGACCTCCGCGGCATTGCACGACACGGGTGCACAAACTTGCATGCAGACAGTACATTCATACATATACAGAAATAAATAAAATTTAAAAAAAAAATTAAAAAAAAAGAACACATCACAAAGACAAAAAGATCATCCTCTGCCAGACATGGTGAGACAAGCCTTTAATCTCAGCACTTTGGAAGCAGAGGCAGGTTGATCTCTGAGAAATCGAGACCAGTCTGGCCTACATAGTGTGTTCCAGGCCAGTGGATGCTACAGGGAGACCCCGTCTCAAATAAACAAAACAACAACAACAACAACAACACAAAACAAATGGATCATCTACCGTAACCAAGTTGGTTTATCCTAGAGATAAAGGAATGATTAGTCAGACATAAATCAGTAAATATAACAAATCACATAAACAAAATCGAGGACAGAAACAACTGGATTTACCTCATTAGATGCAGAAAATATCTTTGACAGAAGCCTACATTACTTCATGATAAAATTCTTGGAGACCATAGTTACACAGGGTACCTATCTCACCATAATAAAGGCAATATACAACAAACCTACATCCAAATATACTAAGCAGAGAGAAACTGAAAGCACTTCCAATAAAATCAGGAACAAGACAGCGATGTCAATATTTTTTCTGATTCTCTTCATATAGTGTTTACAGTTTTACATAAAGAAATAACAGAAACAAAAGAGATGAAGAAGAAACAAACTGGAATGAGTAAAATTATATTATTTGCAGAGGATATACTTCAATATGTAAAATACCATAAAGACTCCATCAGAAAATTCCTAGAATGGGTAAACACATTCAACATAGGAGCATGATATACTTCCAGGTACGGGCTCCATTTTTGAAGATGGCCTTGCATCCGATCAGAAGGTGGTCAGCTACTTGTATAATATTGGTGCCCTACTTGCATAGAAAGCTTATCTGGAAAAACCAGACATTATTGTAGACTACTGGTTTCAGAGCTGGGTATATATGATTACTTTTCTCTTCTGACAGGATGCACAGCAACTTTCAGCACTATGAAAACTAGCCAGGAGAGCTGAAGCTTTGAGATCAGTACCACCATGATTACTCCTGGATTGCTTTACTATTCAAATACACAGTGTTGTCAGCAAAAGTCTGATTATCAAGTTCTGTCAGGTAACCGAAAGCAATGGCAACAGTCAGTACTGCTTGAGGGTCTATAAGAACGCTCTGGTCAACAACTCCAAAAGTGGAGTCCATTCCTGCTATTAGGCTTTTTATTTACTAGTCTGTGTTGTCTGCTACAGATAAAGCCAATGTTTAATAGTGTAACTCCCTTTATGGATGAAACAGAATCCATATGTATATTCCAACACAATTCCACAAAATTTTTAAAAAATTATCAAATTTCATATGCAAACACATAAAATCCAAGATAGTCAAAGTAATCTTGAATAATAGAAGAAAATTTATAGGCATCACCATTCCTCATTTCAAATTGTAGAGCTATAGGAATAAAAACTTGTACCGGCACACACATGGATCAGTGGAATAGAGATGAGAACACAGTTTTAAATTCACTCACTTAAACTCACCTGACGTTGAAGGGACATTTAGTTAGTTATCCCTCCACATACCACATACTCCCCACTCTGCCCTTCTACCCATTCACCACCTCCTTTTAACCCTTCTTATTTCTTTATTCCCTTTTCTTTCTTTATATCACTGCATTTTATCTTCCTCCCGTGGAACATTTTCACATAAACACTAATTTCCTGACCTCTATTTGACTTGACAGTTCCCAACCCATAGGGCAGAACTTACTACTACTATTGAGCTAAATGGCATTAGTATTAAACTGATGCTTAATGTATTATTGTTATACCCATAGATTAATGTGTCTTTCAAATTCCTACAAGAGAAGCTTCTTCTTGAAGCAAGTGGCAATTAAAACAGAGACCGTATTATTTACTTTCCTCTTGCTATAATAAAACACCATGACCAAGGAAATTTATAAAAAGAAAAGTTTATTTGAGCTTATGTTTCCAGGTTCTAGGGGGATTAGAGTCTGTCATGGCTATGAGTCATGATGGCAGGATTTGGCAAGAACAGAATGCTAAGCACTTACATCTTTTTTTTTTTTTTAGTCTTTTTGAGAAAGGGTCTCCCTGTAGCCCCAGCTGTCCTCGAACTCACATTGTAGACCAGGCTGGCCTTGAACTCACAAAGATCCACCTGCCTCTGCCTCCCAAGTGCTAGGATTAAAGTCATGCGCCACCACGCCTGGCTCAGCACGATCAGAGTCAGTTTCCTTCCTTCCTTCCTTCCTTCCTTCCTTCCTTCCTTCCTTCCTTCCTTCCTTCCTTCCTTCCTTCCTTCCTTCCTTTCTTTCTTTCTTTCTTTCTTTCATCTTTTGGCCTTTTTGAGGCAGGGTCTGCCTTTAGTCCCAGTTGGACTGGAGCTTGCTATGTAGACCAGGCTGGCCTTGAACTCACAGAGATTCCCCTGCCTCTGCCTCCTGAGTGCTGATATTAAAGGTGTGTGCCACCATGCCTGGTTGGTTTCTTTTCTTAAAATATTTTATTTATTATTTTAGTTTTATGTTCATGAGTGTATTGTCTGCCTGTAGTAGGTATGTGAACCCATTTTATTCAATGCCCACGGAGGTCAGAAGAGGTTGCTGGATCCCCTGAAACTGGAGTTTAGGGACAGTTGTTAGCCACCCTGCAGGTGTTGGGAAGCAAAGCTGCAAGAACCTCCAGTGCACTTAACCTCTGAGCTATCTCTCAAGCCCTGGAGTCAGTTTTCATAGGGAATTTGGCTAGGTATGTTGACAAGGATCCAAGGTATGGACCCACACTGAATAACATGTGACACAAATTATTCTTGATATGCTTTTATAAAAAGGATTAGAAGTGGGTTGGAGATATACCTCAGTGGTTAAGAGCATTGGTTGCTCTTGTACAGGACCCAAGTTCAGTTCCCAACACCTACATAGTAGATAACAACTGCTCACAACTCCAGTTCCAAGAGATCCAACTAGCTCTTCTGGGTATGCCATGACACAGGTGCACTTACATCCATGTAGGCAAAACACTCATACACAAACAAAAATAAATAATTTTATAAGATCAAAAGCAGTGTACAGAATCATTTATTATCTTTATGTGTATGTATATGTGCCTGTGTGAACTGATATGCACCACATGTGAAGATGATACTAGATCCCCTGGAACTGGAATTACAAGTAGTTGTGGCCTACCACGTGTATGGTGAGAAACAAACCCAGGTCCTCTGCAAGAACAGTAAGCATTGTTATCCACACAGCCATCTCTCTAGGCCTTGTTACATTTATTTATTTATTTATTTATTTATTTATTTATTTATTTTGCTTTATTTTTATTTTATGTGCATGCATGTATTCTATGCATGTATGCGAGTGCACCCATGTCAAGCAATGCCAAATAAAGTTCAGAAGTGGGCTTCATATTCACTAGAATTTGGAATTATGGATGGCTTTTAGACACCACGCAAGTGTTGGGATTCAAACTTGGGTCTTCTTCAAGAATGGCCAGTGCTCTTAGCTGTTAAGCCATCTCTCTAGACCCCATTAGTTATATTTAAATAGTAGGTTATAAGAAATTATTTTATATCTCATAACCAACATCAAAGATTCTAAGCATTCCATAGCTTACAGAGAACTGCCAAGCAGTTTAAAATGTTTACATGACATGAAGAAAATGTAAGTTTGAAGAATTTATAGTATGAGGATTTTCAACTCATAGTTTAAGAGTTGTGTAAATTGTCTAATTTATCACAGAAGTAAAAAGGAATAGCGGACATGAAATCAGGTAGGGGAGAGTAAAATAGATAAGAGATAGGAAGGGGGTCTGAATATGATTTAAATACCTTGTATGACATTCTTCAAAAATCAATAAATAGTTTTTAATATAAAGAGTTAATATCTTAGTACAGAGACACTTGCTCAACCATGTTTATTGGTGCTCTAATTGAGAGCTGTGAAATGGAAGCAGCCTAGATATCTCAATGAAGAGTTAGTACATATAAACAATGGATTTCTGTTTACCTCGGAGATAGTGTCTTCTGGACATGATAGGGTTGTTGCACCTATGAACTCTAAACAATATGGTTTCCTGCAAAAAACTTTTACAATACAATGCCATTTGAGATATCAAGGTAGATGGGGAAAGTTTTGCAAGATTCCACCCCTAGATGGAGAGCTTCAGGCAGTCTATATTTGCTGAAGGTGACAGAAGAGTTTCCTTCAATTCTAACAGGTTGCCTAATCCTATCTGGTTACCCGTAAACACTTACATGTATGGAAAACACTATTTGGACTCAGTAGTTTGTGTATACACACATATATTTATATAAACAAAAAATAATTAGAGAAAAAGTGGTCAAGAATTTGAGAAGGGGTGGGGGACATGAGAGAAGTTGCAGGTAAGGAGTGGTAGAATTTATATTTATATAATATATATATATATATATATTGCACTCATGTATGAAATTCTTAAAACCAAAAACAAATAGAAAATTAAATTAAATTTGAAAAAGTGATTTAGGGGAGAAAGGGTTTATTTTGGACTACAGTTCCATAAGGATGTAGTTCATCATGGTAAAGAAGATATAGCAGCAGGTAGAGAAGTCAGGTGGCAGAATCAGAAGCCTAGCTGGTCATACTGCATCCACGCAAAGAAAATAGATTATAAACAAGAAGTGAGGCTATCCCATAATGCCTCAGCCCTGTCCCCAGTGACCCACTTCCATCAGTGAAACTCCACCTCCCAAAAGTTCCACAACCATCCCAAAGAGCAGTATCAGCTCTGGAACATTTCACTTTAAAGTACAACAGGTAACACATGCATTCTGGTTCCTACCCAACAGAATCAAAAATCCTTTGAGGCTGAGGTCACTTGGGCAGCACTCCAAGTCCACAAGTTATAGTTTTAATGTTTTGGTATATGAGAGAGAAACAGGAACTTCTTAGCTATCACTAAAATACGCTTCAGTAAACTGTTTACCCTTGTCCTAGGTTCCATACATGAGACAGATTTGAATGCTCATTTTTACATTAGGAAAGTACTTTCAATTTTACAAAACTGGTGAAGCATTTTGCTCAATACTGAAGTGAAGCTGATTTGTTTTTGAAAAAGACTTACCATGTAATTTGTTTTAACTCTGCAAAGTATGGTTTAGATTTCTATTCCTTCCTTAGGTTTTTGCAGCTCATAAAATATATCATCCAATGTAAAAATCAGAACTCCAGATACAATGTTTACATTCTTCTACCAGTGTCCATATATTCAGTTTGATATTTTTAAGAAACACGCTTATCTGTTGGTAATGAAATCTTTAACCATCAAAGTTCTGGGGTTAAATATACTACATATACTCTGAGAAGACATTCTCTGCATATGCCTTAAATTTTGTTTATGAAAATTCCTGATGTCTAAGTACCCAGAATAATATAAACTTCTACACAGCTAATAAGACCAATGACTAATTATTTTTTTTCAGCAAATGAATAACATTTGAAGTCAAGCTTATACCTTAGGGCTTGGCATGGTACTTGAATTTATTTAATTCATTACTCTATTTATTAATATATATATATATATATATATAGAGAGAGAGAGAGAGAGAGAAAGAGAGAAGACACAGAGAGACAGACACAGAGAGATAGAGATAAAGAGAGGCAGATAGACACAGAGAAAGCACTTTATTTTCACTAGGTGTATGGGGTGGGAATGTAAATTGTAAAAGTGGAAAAGACACATATTATCCTCATGGAGCTTAAAGTCTAACAACCTGCATAGAAAACATGTATCACATGCTTGATAAATGAATAAGTTTATTCACTTATCAATAGTTCAAAAGTTTACACGTTCTCCCACCCTCTCCATCCTCTTACCCTTGGACTTGTGTGTGTGTGTGTGTGTGTGTGTGTGTGTGTGTGTGTGTTCTTTTAAGACTTTAAAATAGACCAGCATTTTAATCCAGAACTATGATGAAAGCGATATCTAAGTAGCACTTATAAAATCTAAATTTCTTGGTCTCAGTAAATAATGGTGTTCAAAAGAACATGGCATATTGATTCAGATAGCCTGGATTTGAATGTCTGTTCTGTCATGTGGATTTGGGTACCCCCCCAAAACTCAACTTAATATTGTCATCATAATGCTGACCCATTTGAATTCTAAGAAATAAATGAGAATTCATGTGAATTATGAAATTTCATGCCTATAAAAAAATTGGCAGCGGGGGCTGGAGAGATGGCCTAGCAGTTAAGAGTACCGACTGCTCTTGCAGAGGACCCGGGTTTGATCCCCAGCACCCACATGGCGGCAGAGAACCGTCTGTAACTCCAATTCCAGGAGAGCTCCAGTTCCAGCGGAATCCGACGCCCTCTTCTGACCTCCGCGGCATTGCACGACACAGGTGCACAAACCTACATGCAGACAGTACATTCATACACATAAATAAATAAATAAATAAATAAATAAATAAATAAATAAATAAATAAAATTACACAAAAAACATTGGGAGCATAAACTTACCTTCTTCAATTCCAAAGTCCATATTGTTTCCCATAATTAATAATAAAACTTAAATGTAGTATAAGGTATAAATATGAAGGGCAGAGATGAATAGTGTTTTATCAATATATAATCTCTACGCTTGTCACAAACTTAGAGAAAATTTACATTATCCCAATAAGTCTCTTTGTGTCCCTGCTCCACCAATATCATACCTTTACAGATCCATAAATATCTAATAGTAGTAACCTGAGTTACTTCTGAGCAAAAGTGGTAGTCATGCTACTATTTTTAGTGTTCTTCCTGGTAGCTTTCTTCTTCCATAACAAAATACCAAAGATAATCACAAATGAAAAGATCTGTTGTAGCTTATGGTTTCTTGGATTTCAGTCAGTGTTCCATTGGTTGTGTTGTCTCGGTCTCTGGTGGCACTGTAAATCAGTGGTAGGAGGACATGGCAGAGGAGTTACATTCACCCCATAGTGCCTAACAAAGAAAAAGACAGAAAGGGAATGGAGTTCCAATATCCTTCTCAAATTCATATTCCCATTTATCTAATTTTCTTCAACCGTACCCCACCATTTAAAGGTTTGACTACTTCCAAAGAGTGTAATAAGCTCTACACTGAGCCTTTAAAACATAGACCTTGCCAGGCATGGTGGTGCATGCCTATAATCCTAGAACTTGAGAGGCAGAAGAGGGGGATCTCTATGAATTCAATGCCAGACTGGTTTACAAAGCAAGTTCCAGGACAGCTGGGACTACAGGGAGACTCTGACTAAAAAAGACCAAAAAATAAATTTAAAAAGATGGGCCTTATATTTTGAAAATAGTTCAGTATTTAAAACCACTTGTCTAGTGTCAATTCCCAAAACCTTAAAAATGAGACTTTAGGTAATATTTCAGATCCAAACTGTAATATTGTTGTTTTTACTTATTTTGTCAATTTCCTCACAGATTCCATATAATTAAGATATATGACTCAAAACTCCTAATCTTTTCCAAAAGTTGTCTGGTGGAGTTTTTAGCATCCCTTAGGTAAATTATCAAATTTTCAGCAAAAACGGATAGGTTAACTTTTTATTTTCTGATTCGTACTCCTTTAATTTCCTTCTCTTGTCCTATTGCCTGAGCAAGCATTTCAAGCACTATGGTGAAGAGGAGTGGAAATAAGGGGCAGCCTTGTTGGGTTGCCACCTTTAAGGGAAATGATTCCAATTTTTCTCTATTTAGGATGATGTTGGCAGTGGGTTTGCTACATATGGCTTTGATGATGTTGAGGAATGTTCCCTTCAGTCCCATTCCCTCTAGGACTTTAAACATGAAGGGATGCTGGATCTTGTCAAAGGCTTTTTCTGCATCAACTGAGATGATCATGTGGTTTTTGTCTTTCAGTCCATTTATGTGTTTTATGATATTTATGGATTTACATATGTTGAACCATCCCTGCATCTCTGGTATGAATCCAACTTGGTCATGATGGATGATCTTTTTGATGTGGGTCTGTATGCAATTGGCAAGAATTTTGTTTAGAATTTTTGCATCTATGTTCATGAATAAGATGGGTCTATAGCTTTCTTCTTTTTTTTGTATCTTTGCCTGGTTTTGGTGTGAGAGTGATACTGCTTTCATAGAATGAATTTGGGAGAATTCCCTCTGTTTGTAACCTTCTGAACAGATTGAGTAATAATGGTTGTATGACCTCTTTAAATGTTTTATAGAATTCTTTTGTGAATCCTTCTGGGCCCAGGCTTTTTTTTTAATTGGGAGGTTTTTTATTACATCTTCAATTTCTTCAAATATTATGGGTCTGTTTAAACTGTCAATCTCTTCTTGGTTAAGCTTTGTTGGTTCCCAGTATTTCAAATATTCATCAATTTCTCTTAGGTTTTGAACTTAGTGGAGTAAAGGTTTTTGAAGTATTCCTGTATGATTGTCTGGATCTTTTGATTTGGAGTTGCTCTTTTTTTTTTTTTTTGGTTAACTGGACTAGAGGTCAGTCTATTTGTTTATCTTTTCAAAGAACTAGCTTTTACATTTGTTGGTCCTAGGTATTGTTTTCTTTGTTTCTATTTCATTCTGATTTTTATTTCTTCCTGTCTGTTGGGTTTAAGATTCATTTGTTGTTGTCTCTCAAGTGTTTTAGCTGCAGCGTTAGGTCATTTATTTGTTCCCTTTCTGTTTTTTTGATGTGGTCACTTAGGGCTCAAGACTGCTTTTAAAGTATCCCACACATTTTGTTGTGTTGTATTGTCTTTTCCTTTAGTTACATGAATGCTTTTATTTCACTTTTTATTTCTTCCCTGACTCATTCATTATTCAGGATTGTGTTGTTTAGTTTCCATGTGTTTTTGTAACTAGTTAGGCTTATTTGGGTGTTCATATTGACCTTTATTGCACTGTGCTCTGATAGAGTGCATGGAATAATTTCAATCCTTTTAACCGGGAAAAATCAGTAGCCTTTCTTTACACCAACAATAAACAAGTGGAGAAGGAATGGAATATAAAAAGACCTTCCCACTCACCGTAGCCTCAAAAATAATAAAATACCTGGGAACACACTTAACCAAAGGTACCAACAATCTCTACAACAAAAAAATTTTAACTCCTGAAGGAGATTGAAAATGACATTAAAAGATGGAAATATCTCCCATGCTCATGGATTTGAAAATTAATATAGTAAAAATGTCCATTTTACCCAAATTGATGTAAAGATTCAATGCAATCCCAATCAATATCCCCATGAGCTTTTTCACAGACTTAGAAAAAAAACTTAAATTCTTATGGAAAAACAAAAGACCCCAAATAGCTAAAGCAACCCTGAGTGAAAAATTCTATACAAGGGGGATTGTTCCACCAGACTTCAAGCTATATTACAGGGCCATAGTCATAAAGACAGCTTGGTACTGACACAAAAACAGACCCATTGACCAATGGAACAAAATTCAACATCCAAACTTGAGCTCATACAATTTCAGCCACCTCATATTTGGCAAAGGGGCAAAAACCCTAAATGGAGGAAGGATAGCATCTTTAGCAAATGGTGCTGGCAAAACTGGACTACCATTTGTAGAGAAAAAAATTAAACGCCTACCTCTCACCCTGTACAAAAACCAACTCCATGTGGATCAAAGATCTCAACATGAAGCCTGAAACCCTGAAGGTGATAAAAGAAAAAGTTGGCAACAACCTACAAGACATAGGTGTAGGAACAGACTTTCTAAATCAGACAGCAGCTGCACAGGAAGTAAGGACAACAGCCCACAAATGGGACCTCATAAAACTCAAAAGCTTCTGTACAGTGAAAGAAACAATCAAGGAGGTGAAGAGAAAACCCACAGAGTGGGAGGAAATCTTTACCAGTGATACATCTGACAGAGCATTAATGTCCAGAATGTATAAACTACTCAAAAAACAAAGAAGACAAATGACCTACTCAAAAGATGCAATAAAGAGCTGAACAGAGTCTTCACCAGTGAGGAATTAAAGATGGCTGAGAAACATCTTAAAAAATGTTCAACATCGTTAATAATTAAGGAAAGCAAATTAAAATCACTCTCAGACATCATCTCACTCCAGTAAGACTGGCTAAGATCAAGCAAACAAAAGACACCAAATGCTGGAGAGGATGTGGGGAAAGGGGAACACTCATCCACTGCTGGTGGGAATGTAAACTTGTACAACCACTATGGAAAGCAGTGTGGAGAACCCTTAAAATACACAGAATGAGACTACCGCCTGACCCATTCATACCACTCCTGGGTATATACCCCAAAGATTCATCTTACCGTAAAGATACATGCATATCCATGTTTATTCCAGCTCTCTTCACGAGAGCTGGAACCAACCCAAATGCCCCTCAACAGATGAGTGTCATTATGAACTTTGCAGGTAAATGAATGGAGCTCAAAGCCATTATGCTGGGTGAAGTAACACAGTCCCCAAAAGACAAATGGAGAATGGTTTTCCTCATTTGTGGATGCTAACACCACACCAAATCCCCGAGACGAAAGGCAAGCTGAACAACATTATAGTTATATTTCTGTTTATCTGAAAGTAACTATGTTGTCACAATGTGAATCTCTCAACAGGCTCTAGAATCCACTCACCAATTATTTTCAGACTCTGTAATTACTGTGTATGGGTGGAGAGTATGTATCCATATTTTAGAGAAATAAAAAAATTCATGGAGGAAAATGTGAATTCCTAAACATAATAAAAGGACTGAGAGAAAGATGCAGGACAGTTATGGCAAAATGCATATCTGGAATAGGGTGGGGCAGGGTGGGGGGAAGGGAAAGGGGAATATATCTGAACTGAATTGAAAAATGATGTATGAAATACACAAAACATCAATAAAAATAATTAAATAAAATAAACTGTAATAATCCTAAAAATGGAGGTGAAATACCTTTACAAAGAAATCTTTAAAACACTGAAGAATGAAATTGGAGACAGTAGAAAAAAATCTCAGGCTCCTTGGTTATCAGAAATAATATTTTAATGTATATTTTTGTTGAGTTTTTGTGCATTTCATACAATAAGTCTTAATCATATAAAAAAGAAATAATCCTTTAAAAAAGATGGAGTAAAGAGCTAAACAGAGACTTCACCACTGAGGAAGTACAGATGGCTGAGAAACATCTTAAAAAGTGTTCAACATAATTAATAATTAAGAAAATGTATGTTAAAACCACTCTCAGTTATCCTATCACTCTGATACGACTGGCTAAGATCAAGAACAAAAGACACCAAATGCTGGAGAGGTTGTGGGGAAAGGGAAACACTCATCCACTGCTGGTGGGATGTATACTTGTACAACTATTATGGAAAGCAGTGTGGAGATCCCTTAAAATACTCAAAATGAGACTACCACCTGACCCAGTCATACCAGTCCTGGGTATATACCCACAAGACTCATCCTACCACATAGATGCACATCCATGTTTATTGCAGCTCTCTTCACAATAGCGAGGAGTTGGAACCAATCCAAATGCCCTTCAACTGATGACTGGATGACAAAAATGTGGTACATCTACACAATGGAGTACTACTCAGTGTAAAGAAGTATGACATCATGAATTTTGCAGATAAATGGATGGAACTTGAAGCCATTATGCTAAGTGAAATAACACATTCCCGATAAACAAGTGGCTAATGGTCTCCCTCATTTGTGGATGCTTACACCAAATCCCCAGATTAAAGTCAAGCTGAACAACATTATTGTTATATTTCTGTTTATCTGAAAGCAACTATGTTGTTATAATGTAACTCTCTTAATAGGCTCTAGAATTGATCCACCACTTACTTTCAGATTCTTTAATTACTGTATATGAGTGGAAAGTATACATTCATATTTTAGAGTAATATAAAATTAAAGGAGGAAAATATGAATTCCTAAGCATAAAAAAGACTAAGAGAAAGATGCAGGGCAGTTATGGCAGAATGCTTGATCTAGGGCCGTGTAGGGGGAAGGGAAATGGGAATGTCTAAATTGAACTGAGAAATGATGTCTGAAATACACAAAACATCAATAAAAGCATTATAAAAATAAGGGAATGTAAAATTGATAATTAAAAAAAGATATAAGACTCATCCTACCCCAGTGATACATGCACATCTATGTTTACTGCAGCTCTCTTCACAATAGTGAAGAGCTGGAACCAACCCAAGTGTCCCTTAGCAATGAGTGGATAGAGAAAATGTGGTACATCTACACAATGGAGTTCTGTGAGTTGTGAAGAAAGATGACATCATGAATTTTTCAGGTAAGTGGATGGAACTAAAAGTCATTTATGCTAAAAGGGAAGAAACACAGTCCCAGAAAAACAAACGATGAACGGTAGCCCTCATTTGTGGATGCTAGCACCAAATAGTAGTAAGTAAAATTGGAATTAACATACAGTTTACTTTCAGATGTCATAATTTTGGTATACGTGTGAAGACCATATATGCATAATTTGGAGCAGTACAAATAGGAGGAAATAATAACAAAAGGACTGCATCAAAAAACTGACTGACACAGTAAAATTCATCCCAAAACAATAAACCTCTGCATAGAAAGACTTTGAAAAGACTGAAAAATTGCAAGACATGTATGGCAAAATGCATGAACGTGAGTCGGGTGGGAGGCATGGAAAGGGGAATGAGTCTAAATTGAACTGATAAATGTATGAATTATACAAAACTTCAATAAAAATGTTAAAAATTAAAATAAATATATAGTGTATATATTTAATAAATAATTTAATAAATAAATATAATAAATAAAATAAAATAAATAGTTGTGACTGTATCCTGGTTACCCATGTCTCATGGATTTGAATTTAACCATAAGAAAAAAATGTGGCAAAGAGGAAAAAGTGTGGTTTTGGTTTTGCTTTCTGATCCATACCTCCCCTCTGGGTAAATTCTCTCCTGTTTTGTTCTAAGCATCATTACAATAACACACAGGCACATATGAATTAAACTAGTGATGGCATGGCAGCTGTGATGGATTGATAGTTCCTTCTCAATATACTTTTTTTTCAGAAGAACCCTGAAACAACACATAAGACTAGCATGATTGATTAGCAATGTTTGTAGAGGGCTGTGATTAGTGACTGTGTGCATACTATACTGAAAGAAAAGGATAGGTCATTAACACCAGTGATTTTACATCCGTCTTCTTTTGATCTTTCAATACACATATGACTTTTAAGTTTTGATGTTTATTACGGGATTTTTTTATTAAACAACTTTCTTGCATTAGGGAGTAAGAGAGGTTTGGTTTTGAGGATATCATGATGCATAACACTGTTTTTCATAATTTATCAACTTTGTTTACCATAGAAATTCAAGACAATAAACTTCCTTTAAGAAAAATTCCACTAACAATTTATCAGGGACAACACTGGATAGTCACACCAGGGAAGAGTATTCAATAATTTATAACAAAATAGTAATATATCCCTCAATATGCTTAAATCTAACAGTTTGTTGGGGGCATATAAGTGAGGAACATAGGGTATATAATATGTTTCTATTTGTGTATATGAAGTGGTAATACATGCAGAAATACTCTATGAAGAAATTCTCAAACTTCGCTGCCCAGTGGAATGACCTGGAGAGTTTGTTAAAGCCAGTTTTCTATGCCCTATTCCTAGGATTGCTAATTCAGTTGGTATGGGGTAAAAGCTGAGTTTGTAAGTCTAATGAGCTTCCAGGAGATAGTAATGCTGTGGGTCCAGGGTCCACTCTTCAGAAACACTGATACTATGGCTATAGAAATAAGAAGGGTAGTTACTTCTATTGTGCATTTTTTGGATGTGTAAAGGGTGGTGTTGATGGAGCTGGGGTACAAAGGGTCTTATTGTGATGGTAAAATTGTTCTCTCCCCAGTACTTTTGTGATGAACTTAGAGAATATACCTTGGTAAAATACTATTACTCTATACCCTTCTTATTTGTGCCTTGTACTACATTAAATTCTACTGTTAATTACAGGAACTAACATGAACTTTGGAACTGAAGAAATCAAGTTTAGATTCCCTGAACTGTGGATTATCATTTATGTGACATTTAGGAAGTTAATTACTTACCCAAATCTTACTATTTTCATGTATACTAGAGTTAATATTAGTACTGCCTCATAGAACCATTAAAATTCAATATGATGATCTTCATAATATGTTGAGCACAATACATGGCACTGAGTAAATATTCTTTAAATGATTCCCATTATTTAATCTGTGAGTCTAAATTACAGAAATCATTTACTCCTCTTCTTCCCCTATTATCCTCCTTTTCCTCCTTTCCATTTGCAAGGATATTCTTCATGTTCTAATAGCTTTCATTCTGTCATTGGTTAATAACACTTTTGCCAGTAGAGTTTCTTCTGAAACAAAACATTTCCTCCATAAAAGCACCTGTATCCCCTGTCCAAGAACTTCTCACCCCCCTGACTGCAACTGAATAGTTGTATAATCCAGACATCTTTTACATAGGTTAAGATTATTCCACTAATATTACTGAGAGTCCCTACACTACGTATAGCATGCATGAAGTCCAATACAACTTAAGAACCCTTAGCATTAATATGACTCACAGTGTTTATTTCTGATAACAGAACTTCAGGCAAACATATTCTGGTCACAGAATCAAGCTTTTAGTGCCTGTTTGCCATTCTGCTCCAGTTTCCACAACAATTATTTCTCATTTAGTACTAGTTCTCATAATGTACTCTATTCAAGACATTTATCTAAGTGATTCATTGCTGCCTCTATCATCTCATGACTGTGCATTAGTTTTATTCGAACAATATTGCTTGAGATGTTTCTCTGTGTCAAGTACTGTGCTACCTGCTATAAGCACAGACTCAAAACACACAATCTCTACCTTTAAGAGTTTTGTAAAATGTAGTAGTAAGGCCATGGAAACAAATAATGATAGGCAATGCAATGAGTATCTCCAGAGAGGTGCATTCAAATTTATATTAAAAGACAAAACAAAACAAAGCAAAAGGTAGAGATGGGACATGGCAAGGCTGTCCACTATCATCACTCCTCTTCAATATAGTGCTTGAAATGCTTGCTAGGGCAATAAAGCAAGAAAGCAAAATTAAAGGAGTACTAATTGGAAAAGAGGAAGTCAAACTATCCCCTTTTGAAGATGATATGAACGTTTACCTAAGGGATGCTAAAAACTCCACCAGAACCCGGGCGTGGTGGCACACGCCTTTAATCCTAGCACTTGGGAGGCAGAGGCAGGCGGATCTTTGTGAGTTCAAAGCCAGCCTGGTCTACAGAGTGAGTTCCAGGACAGCTGGGGCTACAGGGAGACCCTGTCTCAAAAAGACGAAAAAAAAAAAATACATAAATGGACTGAAAGACAAAAACCATCTCGCTTGATGCAGAAAAAGCCTTTGATGAGATCCAACATCCCTTGATGTTTAAAGTTCTAGAGGGGGTTGGATTAGAGGAATCATTCCTCAACATAATTAAAGCCATGTACAACAAACCCACTGCCAATATCATCCTAAATGGAAAAAAAAATTAGAAGCATTCCCCCTAAAGGTGGGAACCCAGCAAGGCTGCCCCCTATCATCACTCCTCTTCAATATAGTGCTTAAAATGCTTGCTAGGACATTAAGGCAAGAAAGGGAAATTAAAGGAGTACTAATTGGAAAAGAGGAAGTCAAGCTTTGCCTTTTTGCAAATGATACCAAATGCTGGAGAGGTTGTGGGGAAAGGGGAACACTCATCCACTGCTAGTGGGAATGTAAACTCATACAACCACTATGGAAAGCAGTGTGGAGAACCCTTAAAAGACTCAAAATGAGCCTACCACCTGACCCAGTCATACCATTCCTGGGTATATACTCACAAGACTCACCCTACCACAGGGATACATGCACATTCATGTTTACTGCACCTCTCTTCACGATAGCAAAGAGCTGGAACCAATCCAAATACTTCTCAACTGAGGAGTGGATAGAGAAAATATGGTACATCTACACAGTGGAGTTCTATGCAGCAGTAAAGAATGATGACATAGGGGCTGGAGAGATAGCCTAGCAGTTAAGAGCACTGACTGCTCTTGCAGAGGACCTGGGTTCGATCCCAGCACCCACATGGCGGCTAANCAGTTTTTTTTTTTCATTTTTAGCTATAAGTGATAATCCATGAGTACAAGCATCCTTCATGCAAAACCTATCTGCAGGCTGTTGTGCCCAAACACCTACAGCCCCACCATCCAGCGGGGGGTGAGAGGTTGTTTGTTCAATCAAGTTGATCAAATGAGTGTCCAGACTACATTGCTGTAGTTTCACCATTCACCCCAATCGCAGCCCTTACATTCTACCACACCCCCTCTTCCGCAGATTGTTCCCTAGGCTTAGGAAAGGGGCACAGGTGGATGAGAAGCAAAACAGTCCACTCTCTCTGGAGCTGTTGTCTTGGACTCTGGTCAATTCTGGCTGTTTCTTTTCATGGGCTGACAGTTTGTCCAGGAATAACCTTTCGATCCTACTAATGAAGCACAAGCAATTAGATATATAGGTATTTAAAGAGCACTAATAGTTATGGTTGGTTACTTTGGTATAGATACATATGTTTGGATGATATGTTAATCCATGAATTACATTTTTTCCTGTTAAATATGACAGGGTCTTACTGTGGCTTATAACATCTCCTAACCTGTAGAGGTTGTAAGCTTGTGGCTTACCATGCTCTTCTAAGCACTCTATATGGATCAACCAATCCTAACTGTTCTGAGAGAGTATCATTACCACATGAAAAGCAGGTGGGTAGGTTCTCACGTGTGGTATATTCAGCCTCATCAAGATACAGGAGTGGAAACTGTCTCCTCCCAGGCCCACTGCCCTCTACCGACAGCATACTTTGAACCTCATTTGTCCAGAGCCTAAGCTGCTCCAAAATGGACTGCTTGCATGCTCTTGTCGTTTTGCACAGCCAGGACCCAGCGCAGATGCTCCACCTGCTTGGCCTCTTACTAAAATGCTCTCATTTCAAGTTCTCATCCAGGGAAAAGCATTGAGCTCGGAGTCGACAGATTTTATTTGAACCCTACTCTGTCATCAGTGCTGAGGCATTTTCAATAGTCGCTTGATAAAAACCTCAAATTTTTATGTCAAATTCAGTCCACTCAAAGATTCTGACAAATTTTGTCACTGAGATAAGACAGCTTATCACTTATTAAGATACTGAGCACATACTGTCCATGAAGATGTAAGAAGGACAGTGGTGAAAATATCAACACTCACTCTGGATTATTGTCCTGAACTTGGAATGACAATCACACATACCTGGGAAAAATCATTGTCCAATCCCACCTCCCATCCTGCCTCCAGACACTATTACAGAGCATGGTAAAGTCACATTTGTCTGAAGTTCTGAAATTCAAGGTCAGACTGTTCGGTGCTTCTGATTTCTGTAGCTGGATGGATGGATTTGCATTAGGCACAATCTCTCATGAGTCACACTCCCATAAAAGCCTGCCATTTAAATTTTCAGTATTTTCTGCATCTTTGTTGCTATTAAGGAGTAAGATGGAGAAAAGATATGTGCAGAGTGATGTGTTTACTTATCCCCATTCTTATTATCCAGAAAAATCTTGAGAGTCTTTAACCAGAGGATTATTGAAAGTTATAATGAAATAAAATGCTTGCAACATTTTTTCTTTGCTTTTTCTGAAATTGTCCAGTTTGACACAACTTAGAATAATATTGATGTTTTCAGAAAAAATTGTATTAGGTGGCATTCATATAATTTGGTCTACTGTTTTAAAAAGTTACTCTCCCTTATAGTTTAAGACCTGTTAAATTTATGGCATGACTAAAAAGAAAAGAAAAAAAACAAGCAGCTCAATGCAACACTCTAATTTTATTTTCACCCTAAGCATTTTAAGCTTGAGAAAGAAAAGGAAGGCATCCATTTTTTTCAACCTTTACAGACCTATTTGCCTTGCAGGTTCCCTTAGTAATTCTTCAACGTCCACTAAAATTGCTAGTAGTTATATACAGGAAGAAACCATTTCTTACCTATTCCTTTGCCCTGGTCCTTGATGAAGGAGACATTCTAATTTTCTGGTTCAAAATATTAGCATCAATTGGAGTAACTACGTTGTCACCAGGTAAATATTTACTCAGAATACCAAGAAGAACTTCTGCCCTTTGCTTAATATTCATCATACCTTCTGCTGAAAGAGTCACATCTCTCATTTAAAGATTTACACTGACATTGTTATTTCTACTTCACAGAGAAGAAAACTGAGGCTTCAAATACCAAAGATGCCTGATTTTGTCAGACATTTAGCACCTCACAGAGCTTGAACTTAAAACTCAATTGGACTGCTATTATTCCCACACATTGTAAGTTACCAAAGTGTTTTATAACTGAAGGATATAAAGAACTATACAAGAAAAAAAAGCCAGCATCACTCTAATACCAAAACCAGGCAAAGACACAAACAAGAAAGAAAACTATAGACCTATATCATTGATGAACACAGATGCAAAAATTCTCAACAAAATACTTGCAAATCGCATACAGACCCACATCAAAAAGATCATCCATCATGACCAGGTGGGATTCATATCAGAGATGCAGGGATGGTTCAACATATGTAAATCAGTAAATATCATAAAACACATAAATGGACTTAAAGACAAAAACCACACAATCATCTCAATTGATGCAGAAAAAGCTTTTGACAAAATCCAGCATCCCTTTATGCTTAAAGTCTTAGAGGGAATTGGACTGAAGGGATCATTCCTCAATGTAATCAAAGCCATATACAAGAAACCCACAGCCAATATCATCCTAAATGGAGAAAAGTTGGAATCATTCCCCTTAAAGGCAGGAACACTACAAGGCTGCCCACTATCGCCACTCCTCTTCAATATAGTGCTTGAAATGCTCGCTACGGCAATAAGGCAAGAAAGTGAAATTAAAGTAGTACTAATTGGAAAAGAGGAAGTAAAACTATCCCTTTTTGCTGATGATATGATAGTTTACCTAAGGGATGCTAAAAACTCCACCAGAAAGCTCTTAGAAACAATCAAAAGTTTCAGTAAAGTGGCAGGATACAAAATAAACCTAGAAAAATCAGTAGCCTTCCTTTACACCAATAAGCAATTGGAGAAGGAATATAAGGAGACCTTCCCAATCACAATGGCCTAAATAAAATGAAATACCTAGGAATAAATATATGTATATGAACTAGGCTAATGATACTTTATTCCAGTAGAAATAAAGTAGAGAAAAGTGTTTGGTGGCTTGGAGGAAAGTCAAAGAAAATTTAAGGCCAGAGTTTATGTCAGTCACATGTGTCAGGTAGGAAAAATAGGCATGGTTGGACTTAGAAATAAGCATAGTTCTAGCATTTTACCAGGGATTAGAGTGTATTCAGTACAGAGGTAAGTAAAGTTTCCTTTATGTCACTCATTTGAGAGTACTTTGACATTCCATGACTCAAATCCCAAACTATATTTACTTTTCTTCTTGCTATGAAAAAAAATGATTTCTCACAAAAAGCTATTTAAGGAGGGAAAGGTATGTTATTGCTTACGGCTCTTGGTATCTTCTCCATCACGGTAGAGGAAGTCACAGAACCAAGACCAGGAGGCCAGCTGACCACTCTGTATTTGTAGTCAGGAAGCAAGGAGAAAATGGGAAATAGTTATGGGCTATAAGACCTCAAGATCCATTTTCGGTGAAACGCTTTCTCCATAATTGCTCAGCCTCCTAAAGATCTCGCAACCTTCCCAAACAGCACTACTTGCTGGAAACAATGTGCTGAATTGCATAAGCATATGGGAAATATTTCACATATAAATCACAGCAATAACATTTCTTGCTATGGGGATAAATCCACATGAGCATAGATGCTACTTCTGAACTGAGAATGAGTTTGATAATAGTTCCATGATACATAACTTAGAATGATATTAAGGAAGGATTCTTGTTCTTCTCCTCACTACCATGTATCCTACTTACTGTGGAAAAATAACCCATTTATAAATTGGTGAGTTGAAAAGCCAACAATAGTTGCATTATAATATGTTGCTTTTCAAGACTGTTTTTGTGCTTATTAGTGGAGAAAAAGCAACCTCACATTTATTGCAAAGGCTTGCAATTGACTAGAGAGAGTGAAGACTCATCATTTTTCTGGTGTTTTTATTAAAATGAATAAGGCATTTTGTTTTTCACAAGATTATTATGCAATCACACAGCACAGTTTTCCACCCCTCTGTTCTATAAGATATTGTCTTATTTTTTTCTTGCAAGGAGGTCTGTTATGCAACCATAACTCTGGCCTTTGTAAACTATCATGTCTCCGAAATACTAACTCATTTTACTGGATGCAAGCACGTGAAATGCCATCTCCACAAATTGGGGCCTGTTTTTAGGATTCTATTAGAAGTTTCATCATTTGTCTTCTAGCCATGATAATGATACTTGTGGAAAAGTAGTGTCTATGAAGTTCAAACATTTTCCTTCCTTGTTCATGTGTTGGGAGGAAAAAGGCTGACCCCCAACTCACTGACTGCTTATATAGAAGATAAACAGTAGTAAACAGAGAGAAACCTAAGCAAAATCATCATAAAGGAAATTCATACTACTTACCTTAAGTGGGAGTACAGGAAGGTATGTATGTATGTGTTAGAAAATAGGGATGGGGGGCTGGAGAGATGGCCTAGCGGTTAAGAGTGCCGACTGCTCTTACAGATGACCCTGGTTCTATCCCCAGCACCCACATGGTGGCTGAGAACCGTCTGAAACTCCAATTCCAGGAGAACTCCAGTTCTAGGGGAATCCGACACCCTCTTTTGACCTCCCTGGCATTGCACGACACGGATGCACAAACTTGCATACAGACAGTACATTCATACACATACAGAAATAAATAAAATTTAAAAAATTAAAAAAAAAAAGAAAATAAGGATGGGAGAGAGGGAAAGCAAAGTCTATGTGAAAATCCCCTTAAGCTTCTAATTTACATTCACCAAAGGAATCCTGTATCTAGATGAAATGTATCGCTTTAAAGGAAAGTAACATTCTGCCATATACACAGTATTATGGGCATGAAAATAGAACTACAACCTTGAATAAGTTCATTTTCATTTTCTTCACATATAAAACACGGTGATTACATAGCATCCAAAACCTCTTCCATACAATGAAAGACATGGCTGAGTGTAATAGTGGATCTCCAGACCGACAGATTACTTCATTCCACTGTGGGCCAAGAGAAATATTTCAGTCAACATGGTCGAGTTCAACACTGCTGCAATGTAAAGACACAACAAAGGGTTGCATATGAGAAAAGGGATGTGATTTTCTTTTTAGCTTTTATTTGGACTGATGTAGCATCCTTGTCAGCTGGCACTCTAAGCATAGTCTTTTCCATAATAGTAATTGTATAAGCCTATGACTATAGGTCTAAATCTGATCATTGGTAACAGATCTCTCAAGGCTAAAATGAAGATTTTCTTAGATGCTTCCTGTAAAATACAAGTTTCTGTAGCTCTTATATCAATACTTTGCATTGTTTATTTTTCATTGGGTATTTCAAAACGTGCTTATGTGTCTAACAGAGACAGTGAGATAGAGAAAGACTCACATAAAGCTGAGCATGGAGGGAATTCCTGTTTCTCAGCACTTGGGACGCAGAGATAAGAGGTTCAGGAGTTCAAAGCCAGCCTGGGCTCCATGTCAACACCTTGATTCAAATAAAACAAAACAACATAAAAAGAAATACATACACACACATAGAGACAAGCAGATACCCTGTACAATTATTCTCCAAACTCCATGAAAGTTTGAGATATGATGGCTACATCTTTCCTCTGAATATCAATAGGGAACAAAGCAGAAGCAGACAATCTGGCTTCAAATACTAGCTCTATCACTGACAAGATGTATGTGATTGAATAAGTTATGAAATCACTGTGAGATTCACTTTTTCTGATCTGTGAAATGGAGATGAAAATTTCTAACTCATAAATATTTTGTAAATGTTATGTAACTCTCATATGAAGATGAGGATGAATGGAGAATATACATAAAGCAGAGAACATTGCCTGACACACAAATGTATTTTTTTATCATTCCTTTGATTTTATATTACTATAAAATATGCATACATACCCTCCACCCATGTACCAAAAATTCCAAAGTCTGAATAAATGGTAGGTTAATTCTAGAACCTGTTAAGGGATTCACAATATAAGAGCATAGTTGTTTTTATATCATGAGGAATATTAGCATTAACATTGCTCACTTTGCCTTACAACTAGGTACTTGATGCTAGCATCCACAGATAAGGGATACCATTCATCATTTGTTTTTCTGGGACCTGTTACTTCACTTAACCTAATACCTTCTAGTTCCATCCATTTATCTGCAAAGTTTATGATGTCTTTACCCCTGCATAAAACTCCATTTTGTAGATGTACCACATTTTCTCTACCGACTCATTGGTTGAGGGGCACTTGGGTTGGTTCCAGCTTTTCACTCTTGTGAAGAGAGCTGCAAAAAACATGGCTGTGCGTGTATCTCTGTGGTAGGATGAGACTTGGGTATATACCCAAGAATGGTATGACTGGGTCAGGTGGAAAGCTCATTTTGAGTCTTTTAAGTGTTCTGCACATGGGTTTCCATAGTGGTTGTACGAGTATACATTCCTACCAGCAGTGGATGAGTGTTCCCCTTTCTCCACAAAATAACCAGAATTTGGTATCATTTCTTATCTTGATCCTAGCCAGTCTTATGGGAGTGATATGATATCTTAAAGTGGTTTTAGTTTGCGTTTCCTTAATTATTAGTAACGATGAACATTTTTAAAGATATTTCTCAGCTATCTCTAATTCCTCACTTGTGAAGTCTCTGTTCAGCTCTTTACTCCATCTTTTGAATGAGTCATTTGTTTTCTTCTTTGTTTTTTGAGGAGGTTATATATTCTGGAAGTTGACGCTTTGTCTGATGTATATCAGTGGTGAATATTTCCTCCCACTCTGTGGGTTTTCTCTTCACTTCCTTGATTATTTCTTTTGCTGTACAGAAGCTTTTGAGTTAAATGAGGTCCCACTTGTCAATTGTCAACCTTATTTCCTGCACAGCTGCTGTCTGATTTAGGAAGTCTTTTCCTATGCCTATGTCTTGTACGTTGCTGCCAAGTTTTTTCTTCTATCACCTTCAGAGTTCTGAGTTTCACATTGATGTCTTTGATCCATTTGGAGTTGACTTTTGTACAGGGCGAGGGGTAGGAGTTTAATTTCATTCTTCTACAAATGGTGATCCAGTTTTTTCAACACCATTTGCTGAAGATGCTCTCTTTCTTCCATTGTGTCTTCTTAGCCCCCTTGTCAAATACAAGGTTTCTGAAATATTTTTTAATTTAATTTTTATTGATGGTTTGTGCATTTCATACATCATTTTCCAATTCAGATCAGGCATATTTCCCTTTCCCTTCCCACCCACCCCCACCCCATCCCAGATCATGTATTCTGCCATAACTGTCCTGCATCTTTCAGGTTTTTTTTTTCCTTTTTTAGCTATAAGTGATAATCCATGAGTATAAGCATCCTTCATGCAAAACCAATCTACAGACTGTTGTGCCCAAACCCCCACAGTCCCACCATTCAGTGGGGGGTGACAGGTTGTTTGTTCAATGCTCAATTTGAATCAAAAGGAGTGTCCAGACTACATCGCTGTAGTTTGTTCACGTCACCAATCGCAGCCTTTACATCTACCACGCCCAACCCTCTTCCGCAGATTGTTTTCCCTAGGCTTGAAAAGGGGCACACAGGTGGATTGAGAAGCAAAACCCTCTACTTTCTCTGGAGCTGAAAATGTCTTGGTCTCTACTCAGTTCTGGCTGTTTTCTTTTCATGGGCTGACAGCTTGTTTCCAGGCATAACCTTTCAAATCCTACTAATGAAGCAAATCAATTAGATATTTAGGTATTTAAACAGTATTATAATACATAAGCCCTTTCGAATTCCAACCTAATGAATGCCCGACGCACAATTAAGAATCTATAGTAGGTATTAATACACAGTACTAATTCCTTTAGTTTTATGGATAGGTTTCTTTGGTTATAGACCACAGATATTGGAGGGGATGTATGTGTAATCCATGATTTACACATTTTCTTTGTAGAATTGGCAGGGTTTTCTTTCTTCGGTGTGGTTTAATCAACATCTCCTAACCCATTAGAGGGATGTGAAGCTTGGGGCATCAGCGCAATGGCTTATTCCTTCCAAGGAAAGAGAGCTAATAGCCAATTAGAATTTGGGATGATATACAACAATATGGGCTGCCACGCTGCCACAGATATTCCAGGCAAGATGAGGGTGTAGTTTGGTGCTGACGGAGGAGTCTTCTTGACTCAAGGAGGGACCTATATTTGCTTTTTATTGGTTTTAGTGGTCTTTGTAACATTCTCTGCTGCGCATCCCAGAGAACCATCTGTATACTTGCAAGTGTGGTCTCATAAATCTTTCCCATTGTTTAATAGGTCTCGACAAGCAGCAGGGCCTTAATCACCTCTCTTCCGCAGATTATCCAGGTTTGGAGGCAAGGAGCTTTACCATTTGTGGGGGGCTTGGATCCCCTGGCCCAAACATCTCCTTGGTAGAATAATCCATTGTTTGATTGTCAGAGGCTCCTTCCGTTATAATTATATTTGTTTAAGTGCATAGCTTAAGGAGACTTTAGTATTATATTTGGTTCGATTAGGGAATAATCCTTTTCACAGTTTTCTATGTCCATTAGTCAATTAAAGCCCCCCCTAGAAGGCAGTTTTTACTGATTTTTTACAAGAGAATACTCTTAACAGCTGGCTCCAATCTAACAGTTTGGAGAATGACCTCACATCATCATATTTTCTCATTGATTTATGAGCGGGGGACCACAAGTTAAAAGTTCTCTTATTAATTAAAACCTTTGCGGCACCTAGAAAGGTAAGGCTTCGTTTAGGAATCAATTAAAAAATAGTGTTGTTACTAGTAGGCCATCCATAGAGAGGCCCTGATGTCTGCAGCAATTCTGAGGCGTTTCTTCCCTTCAATGCCCAGAGGAGGTCAATACTTCTTGCTGGGCATTTCTGGTACATCCTACTTCACTGGCAAAGAGCATGCATTTTCTTTCTCAGGCCTTAAGTTGGTTGATACTCTGTGCCTGTTTGGAACATAACAAATCCTTTTACCCATAGTTAGTTTTTAAGATTTGGGTTTGCAGGTTTCAGGTTTTTTTTGACAAAAAGTTTTCATATCTATCTATATCCCTCTTTTTATTTAAGGTTTTATTTTGACCCCCCTATATTTATGCCGCCTCTGTTCATAATAGCAAAAAACTGGATAAAAAACCCAAATGCCCCTCACTGACCGAGTGATTAGAGAAAATGAGTTGTTGATCTACAGTACCATATGAAAATTCAATAATGCAGTAATAAAGAAAGACAACATCATTGATCTTTGCAGGTTAATGGATGCGAGCCTTGAAGACATCTTGTTAAGTGAAGAACAGTAAACACAGTACCAGGAAAAACAAACGAACAAATGGTATCTTCTCATATGTAAGGATGTAGTTCTCATATGCTAACCCAGTTATAATATTTATTGTGGGACGATGGTGCATATATTAAAAAGAACAACAGAAAAGATTGCATAAAGAACTGACTGAAATGGTTGACTCGGGGAAGGGTGGGGGAGGGATGGGGAAAAGGGACCACACAGTGGTATATATTTGAAATTGAAGGCATGTTTAATTGACTGTGCGTACCAAAGTATCGTTTTGCCCCAGATCTTTCTGTCTACAGGATAACACTGGTGTTTCTTAGAGGACTTAGTTAGTTAAAAAAGTAAATATGTGCAATTGGACAAACATTGGTTTGAAGACTGAAAAAAACGGTAATGCACTAGAGTATAATTTTGGTGGTATAAAATTGCTCTTGTCCACATTAGCTTTAACTAAGATCTGTATAACAATTACTTTGGGATTGGTATAAACAAATGTTCTCTATAATTTTGCTGTCATATAGTATCACCTGGTAGCAATCTCTTTCACCTATAGGATGATTTAACTCAAAAATAACCTTTTTTCCCAAGTTAATCACATACAGTAACCCAAAACAGCATGGGTGAACTTGATGAAATCTGTGCCTTGATTCCACCCTATAGCTATGTATAAAACAACTGCTTTTTTGAGACTCAGGCTTCCCATTTTGAAGCATGAGCAGACTTTGCTCTTTATAGACTGGACACTGGCTGAAGACCTATTTGTGGATCTCCAAGACTTCCCTGCACAGGAAGAATGGTGACTCACATTTGCAGGACATTTCATGAGATGCCATCATGTGTAGTCCCCTGGAACTTAGTTGACCTCTGAGGGCAAGGAACAAATTAATGCCTTAAGTCCCTAGGCCAAATTGGTATGGCCTTAAGTATGGTTGTTATGCATCCAGAAAGGCTAAGTTACAACAGCCTGGGGAAAAAATCTTTAAATTCATATGAAAAACAAAAGACCCCGAATACCCAAATCCACCCTGAGTGAAAAGAGCAACACAGGGGATATCACTATACCAGACTTCAAACTATATTATAGGGATATAGTCATAAAAACAGCATGGTACTGAACTCAAAACAGACCTGTAGACCAATGGAACAAGACTGAACATCCAAACGTGAGCACACACAACTTTAGCCACTTCATATTTGACAAAGGGGCCAAGAATATTCAATGAAGAAAAGACAGAATTTTCAGCAAATGGTTTTGGCAAAACTGGATCACAACTTGTAGAAGAATAAAACTAACCCCTATGTCTTGCCCTGTACAAAAATTAACTCCAAATGGATCAAAGACTTCATTTTGAAACCCCAAACTCTGAAGGTATTAGCCAAAAATATTAGCAGTAACCTGCTAATATTTTTATAGGGGTAGTAGAAGACTTTCTAAATCAGACAGCAGCTGTGCAGGAAATAACGTTGACAATTAACAAGTAGGACCTCATTAAACTGAATAGCTTCTGTACAGAGAAAGGAAAAATCATAGAAGTGAAGAGAAAACCCAGAGAGTGAGAGGAAACCTACACCACCGATTCATCTGACAGAACATTAACCTCCAGAATGTATAAACTACTCAAAAAAAAAAAAGAAGAAAACAAATGACCCACT
This sequence comes from Rhizomys pruinosus, assembly GCA_009823505.1. Taxonomy (NCBI): domain Eukaryota; kingdom Metazoa; phylum Chordata; class Mammalia; order Rodentia; family Spalacidae; genus Rhizomys; species Rhizomys pruinosus. The sequence continues at coordinate 904,246 of VZQC01008131.1, forward strand.
CAAAAGATGGAGTAAAGAGCTGAACAGAGACTTCACAAATGAGGAAATAAAGATGGCTGAGAAACATATTAAGAAGTATTCAACATCATGAATAATTAAGTAAATGAAAATTAAAGCCACTTTAAGATTTCATCTCACTCAGATAAGACTGGCTAGGGTCACAAAAACACATGATACCAAATTCTGGAGAGGGTGTGAGGAAAGGGGAACATTCATCCACCAGTGGTGGGAATGTAAACTCATACAACCACTATGGAAAGCAGTATGGAGAAACCTTAAAAGACTCAAAATGAGCCTACCACCTGACCCAGCCATTCCACTCCTGGGTATATACCCACAGGACTCATTCTACCACAGAGATACATGCACATCTATGTTTATGCAGCTCTCTCCACAATTGCAAAATGCTGAAACCAACCCAAGTGCCCCTCAACCAATAAGTGGATAGACTAAATATGGTACTTCTACACAATGGAGTTCTATGCAGTGGTAAATAAAGATGGTATCATGAACTTTGCAGATAAATGGACGGAATTATAAGATATTATGCTAAGCACAGTAACACAGTCCCAGAAAAGCAAATGAATGATTGTATCTCTCATTCGTGGATGCTAGCAGCAAGCACCTAGTTGTAAAGCAAATTGAGCAATGTCAATGTTATATTCCCCCTTTTCTGGAAATAACTGTGCTATTATAATGTGAATCTATTAACAGGATCAAGAATTAACCCACCGTTTATTTTCAGACTTTGTAACTGTGGTATATATGTGGAGGATATGTAGACCTATTTTATAGGAAAATGTGAATCCTGAAATATGAAATGGAAACGATATACGGTTTGTTTTCAGAAGCAATACAGACTAGAGGGAACAGCAACGGGAGAGGAACTGGGACAGGGAATTGACTGAAACAATAAAGTTCTCCCAACAACAATATTCCTCTGCTATAAAAAACTTTGAAAATACTCAGAAAAAGATACATGGCAGGTATGGCAGGGTGCATGAACTCAGGAGGGGTGGAGGCATGAAAGGAGAAATGTGTTTAGATTGGACTGACAAATGATGTATGAAATGCACAAAACTTCAATAAAATATAAAAAGTAAATAGTCATATATATTATATATTTATCTGGTATAATGTTTTCTTACATATTCACCATGTGCAATGATCAAATCAGAGTAATTAATAGACCCATCATCTTAAATGTTTAACATTTCTTTGGGTTACAAAATCTAAAATCTTCACTTTTAGCTATTTTCAAACATATAACTAGTCTTCTGGGTAATATGTTGGACTTGAAGTTGTCAAAATGTGGCCCAGGAAAGAGACAGAATCATAAAAATCAGGCTTTATTCTATATAAATAAGGAAAAGCTTCAGAAATTCAAGTGAAGTGACAGGATACCTGGAAAATGCATATGAAAAGGCTAGAGCTACATAGAAAACAAATCAAGAGAAACACATGCCCAAATGATTAGATCCCAAGAAGGAGATGGAGGGTAGACATTCCTCCAAAATCCACTGCTGTAGGTCAGGTTACCCCATTTATATGTAATAGGTGGAAAAACAGCAAGTATTGGGGAATATTAGAAATGTTTGTCCATAGCCATCTGCTGCAAAAAGCTCTCTGGTGTGAGTTTAGAGATGCACTGATGTATGGCTATAACAATGAACAAAGAGTAAGAGACTGAAGAGTGCTCAGCCATAAAAGGGACACATATCATACCCTTTTTCCCTATGGCTCAGGGATCTTTGTGGAAGAGTAGGTGGAAAGATTGTAAGATGCAGAGTTTGTAGATAAATTCAAGAAAACTGTGTTGTACAGACACAACAGGATAGTTGCACATATGAGCCCACAACTCTCATGACAAGAAGAGAAAACTAGAGCCTATATTATGGATTCTTCTTCATGCTTTGAAGGCACGACTCAGAAGTTGATAGCTGCAACATTACAGCCCCTTTCTGGGTCAACCAAAAGGGGCACTGGTTAGAAGAATTTTTGTAGTAGGTAGAACTTCAGGCAGTGTACAATGTAATATAATTTGTTAAGAAAGAGAAATGGGACAATGTTGAATTGTATACTGATTCATTTGGTACAGTCAATGGTTTGGCTAGAGGGTCTGGGACTTACAAGAAACATGATTGGAAAATTGGTGAAAAGGGTATTTGAGTGGAATCAATAGGTGGTTAGATCTCTCCAAATGGGTAAAAGATGTAAAGAAACGTCCTATGTAATGCCTATGAAAAGGTGACTTCAGAAGAGTTCAATAATCAAGTAGAGAGATGTCATGTTCTGTGTATAACTGTCAGTTGGTTTCCCTTGTCATTCATATCATTACCCAATGGCCTAATGAACAAATTGGCCATGGTGATGGAGACTGAGGTTATTCATAGGCTAAGTAAACAACATGGACACTGAATCATGAAGACTAGACTAGCTTTTGTGGACACTGAATGCCAAATATGCCAGTAACAGAGACTAATACAGATATGGCAGCACTCATGAGGATGATCCACCAATGGCCTGGTAGCAGGTAGATTACTGTGTAGTTGTCTTCCCTGCATGTAGGGAAATCCAGCTCAAATTGCAGGCTGGCTTTCCAGTTAGCATGCCTCAGGGTGCCACATGGTTGAAGGTCTGGCCCCGCCCCAAGGAAGAGCAAGCAGCATGACCTAGGTGTGTGATGCTGGGTGGGGCAATATACAAGTCTCTCCAGCTGGACAATAGGGATCTTGGACTGGACAAGTTTGGGCATAGCTGCTTGCAAATTGGTTTTACATGAAGGATGCTTGTATTCATTACTTATTTTTACCTACTAGTTGGTTTTTGAGCACAAATTGGTTTTAGTGTAAAAGGTAAAAATCTTAGGTCTGTCCTGCCCCCACCCAGTGCTCAAGATAGGTTTAAGCAATCATGTGTTTAAGAACAGATTCCTTTATAGATGTCAACCTCTCCCATGGGTTTGTCTGCCTCTCAAAAAATTAAAAACGGGGAGATGTAGGAAAATCCAGCTTGAATTATAGGCTGGCTTTCCAATTAGCATTCCTCAGGGCACTGTGTGGCCGAGGGTCTGGACCCGCCCCAAGGAGGAGCAAGCAGCATGGCCTAGGTGCATGATGCTGGGTGGGGCAAGGTGTGCAGTGGCGTGGAATTGGGAGGGGGTTTATGATTGGCTCTGGGAACTGACATCATTTATTTTACAAAAGCAAGCTATAACAAGGAGTAAATTTGAATTTCATAGTAACATCATCAAGGAATTCCCGGTCATTAATTTTTATTAATTATTGCACACATACAGGTAGGCTTGCATTTTGTTCAGGTGGCCAGTGGGTTGGAAAGAGATTCCTTTGCAGATAACCAATCTGGGTAGCTAGTGTTGTGAGTGGGTATTGGCTGAAGGAAGGCGATCAACCATCAGCCAGAAATTCCTGTCCAGGCTCTGGGCAGGTGAGAAGTCACAGCCAAGAGTAGAACGCATGGCTCATGGGTCCAGGCTAAGGGCCTGGGTTGAAAGTATCAACCAGGCCGGGCTACAGGAAGTAGCTGGCTAATCTCTGCACTGAGAGGCCAGCTCCCCACAGTGTCCCCATCCCCCTTAGCAGGGACGCATGGTTCCTGTTTGGCATAAAAAGAAAGCTTCCTACACCTGCATGTAATATTTTTGCCAAAAAATATCAATGAACCATCCAAACACTCTACTTACCTTCATGTTATTCTATGCAGGATTGTTTCTGACCAAGACACTCACTTCATAACAAAAGAAATCTAGTTCTTCTTAACATGTTCCTCTCTATATTGAAGAGTTGTCTTGATAGAATGGTGGTATCACCTTTAAAAGACACCATTCCACTGTTTAAAAGTTGGCAATATCCTAGACATCAGATGAATAGTTCTCTTGAATGCAGTATACACTTTTAATCATGGTAAAATATATGATATTGTTTCTCCTATTTTCAGGAGTCCTGTATACAAGAATCAAGGGAAAGAAATGGTAATGTCACCATAGCACATCACCTCTAGTGACACAAAAATAAATTTTGCTCCCAGTTACTTATGCTATATTGGCCTGGACGTATTGCTTATAGAGTTTTAGGAGTATTTCTGCCATTAGGCATCACAGACATCCCATTGAACCCAAAGGGTAGACATTCCCTTGGACACTCTAGGCTTCCAATGTCCTTGAATTAACAGGCTAAAGAAGGAGTTAAAATGTCAAGAAAAGTGATTGATCCAAGCAACCAAAGAAATATTAAACTGCTTCACCACAATGTAGGTAAGGAAGAGAATGTCTGGAATGTACAAAATATTTTAGGGTGTTTTATTTTGGTGCCACCATGTCCTGTGATTAAGTTCCATGGAAATGTAAAATAACCTAGTCCAGTTAAGATGATAAATGATCCAGATCTTTCAGAAATGAAGGATTTGGTTGACTACTACAGGTAAAGAACCAAAATCTGCTGAAATGCTTGCTGAATGTGGAAGAGACTTACAAGAGTTAGTAGAAGTTAATTGTAAATACCACTTAAAGCCACACAAACAACTACAAAAACAAGGACTGTAATTGATATGAGTTTTTATGAACTATATTGTTAAAATTATGTTCATGCATGGATTCACATCCATTAAACATATGTGTGTGTTTTCTCACCTCTTTATCTATAAAGTTAACTTTGGAATAACACCAAGAGTTAAGTGTTGTAAATATATATTATCATATTTAAGTTAAGGGATATGGAGGCACTAAGTCTTCCCCACAGAATTCCCCACCTATTCTGAGGGAAAACAAGGACATTCCCAATTTGTATGTGTAGTAGTTATATATTAGGTGAAATTATTACCTTGTTAATATTTACATTTGGAAACTGCAGATGACATCAAAAGATGTAATTGCTTATCAAGTTCACAAGGCATGGACATATAATGGTCAACCTTTCTTGTCTGTTTAACTGGATTTGGAGTAAACTAACAGATAAGCTGCTAGGGATACCTGTAAGTTACTTTTTTGATCAGATATTTTGAACTGGAGAGATTTTCCCTAAATGTGGGTAGCACTTTTCAGTATTAGGCAGATAAAAGGAGGAGTATGGGAAATGTTTTGCTTTTTGCCTGTTTGCCTTCATGACATGCTGGCAAATTAAAATACTCTGTTAATATCATATCAACTTCACCTCCCTTCTTGCAATTGCTGCCACTGCTTCTTCCAGTTTTCCTGACACCAGAGACCTCTTCTCCAGATTTCTAATGTGTACTAAAGATTAATGTCTCTCCAAGAATTTTCCAGATCTTAGGTGCCAGAATCAAAATACAGAGGCATCCAGAATCATGGACTGAACAAATACTGTGTTTTCAACCTCTCCAGTCTGAAGACAGCAATTGTTGAGACTATTAACATGGAAGCCAATTCTATAAGTCCTGTTACATATATATCAATTCTTATTTGTTCCCCTAACAAACCCTTACTAATACAATTATTATGTCCAGGAATTCTGTGATATGATCAAGTGACCAAACCCAAGAATTCACAGGTTAATGGGAGTTGAAAAATACTAAGGACATAGATAATCTATTACAACAATTATTGCAGAAAATAAAACAAGACAAAAAAAAGAAATGACTATTAAATGAAAACAGGCATTTAGAATCCAAAGCATATTTCTCTAAAACATATATTCACAATGTAAAAAATAAAAAGCAAAGGAGCAATGCTAAAACTGTAAGAGAGAAATGTAAACTCAACTCTACAGGCAAACATGCCAGAGTAACATTAGATCTACAAGGTCGGGAAAGTAGAGAACAATATTTTTCAAGCCCTAAATGTAAATAATGTCAAACAATACTGAGATAGTCAGTAAATCTACCTTCTAAAGTTGAAAAAACTCACTTCAAGACAATCACAAATGAAGGCAATTTACAACTAAGGCAAAATTGCAGAAGATTCTCTAAGGAGGATGAAAGTCCCAATCATGAGAGCATTTAAAGAATGAATTAGCACAACAAGAACTTGTCACCCTTTATAGAGAAACCACAGTTTGCGGATTAGCATACCATCCAAGCATCTGTGTCTATGCTCACAGCTTAGCTTGACACAATAAGTGGTACTGCTTAAATGCCTGTACATCCAATAGCTTGAGCTTTGTTAGTATGACTGAAAAGGGTATCACTGTGAAAGCTGTCAATCCGTGAAGAGAAACAGACTGAACAGACCAGAGTCCAAAAATGACAACTCCAAAGAAATTAGACTGGTTTCTTCTCAACCCATTGTGCCCCTTTCCCCAAGCCTAGGGAACAAACTGTGGAGAGGAGGCGTGGTAGAATGTAAGCGCTGTGGAGAGTATATGGTTAATCATGGAAACTATAGGAATAATATCGGACCAACAATTGTATCAAACATGCATAGTGCCACCCCACAGGACAAGCGTGCTCCAACTGGAACTAATGGGAACCGTGGGTTGTTTTCAAATTTGGACATAGAATACGTGCAAAAGGCAAACAAAGTTACTTATTTATGACATAAAGAACTGAGTAAAAACATCATTGTTATCTGGCAACAACTGTGGGGGTCATTGTATTGTAGTATCCCTTAAAAATAAAATAAAATAAAATAAAATAAAAAATAAAATAAATATTTAGTTTTGTTATGCCCAAACTGGGACTGGCAAAAAAAAAAAAAAAAAAAGAATGAATTAGCAAAAAATAGCTATTAAGGATTCGATCAGATCATATCCAATACAATGAACCAGAAAATCCTAACACTACTATCAGATAACTAAAAGAACTAATAATCCGGGTTAGAGAGATGGCCTAGCCGTTAAGAGCGCTGACGGCTCTTGCAGACGATCCGGGTTCGATCCCCAGCACCCACATGGCGGCTGAGAACCATCTTTGACTCCAGTTCCAGGGGAATCCGTCGCCCTCTTCTGACCGCCTCGGTGTTGCACCACACGGGTGCACGAACCTGCGTGCAGACAGTACATTCATACACATAAATAAAATAAAAAGAACTAATAATCCAAATAACCAATACAAACATAGAAAAAGTAAACACTGATAAGAACAGATACTACACTTGATCTTAGTCAAAAGGTCCAGAAGCAATGAGGGGGTCTGGCACAGGGGCAGAACAATCACATGTACAAAACGCTGGGCTCCAAAAGAGAAAATTAAGTTTTGAACAAATTGTTTTAAACTTTCTTTAATGAAATGGCCAAATTTCACACCAACCGCAGGGCCACAACTGATTGGGCCTTAGATACTTCCCCTTCATGGCACCCCTTCTTACACAAAAAATAAAACCACCATTTACATTTGTATCTCAGCCAGGTATGGTGACACATACCTGTAACCCAGGAGCCCAGGAGGCTGGGGCAGGATCATGAATCTGCGCCTAGCCTGAGCTACACAGTAAAACTTTACCTCAAAAACAATTATATTTTACAGCCTCATTGCTGTAAAAGTGAAAATGTTCAGTATCAAACATTCCATTTTAAAGTTTATTTCTTCTGATTTTGAAAGAAAACTAAAGCATTCACACAGGACAGTGAAGATATAGTGGCTCTCGACCCTGCTTCCTGGACCTGAGCACAAGCTTCCGGCAGCAGCTCCCAGCACAGGCTCCCCTGCTCCCCTACACCTGGACTGTATTTAAGACTTATGGGGCTGGAGAGATAGCCTAGTGGTTAAGAGCGCCGACCGCTCTTACAGAGGACCCGGGTTCGATCCCCAGCACCCACATGGCGGCCGAGAACCGTCTGAAACTCCAGTTCCAGGGGAATCCGAGACCCTCTTCTGACCTCCGAGGCATTGCACGACACGGGTGCACAGACTTGCATGCAGACAATACATTCATACACATATGGAAATAAATAAAATTAATTTAAAAAATTTAAAAAAGACTTATGTGCCAGAGATTTTGTTGTCTCTTCCCTTTGACAATGCTTTGTTTGATTCTCTGTTTTAAGATAGACAATTCAATGGTCTGCCATGTAGTCTCAAAAGCATCTGTCAGAAGGCTGCATAGTCCTCACCACAATCAATTTCACAAACTTCACCATCCCCCAAAGAAACCCTGTACATATTAGTAGTCTACCATCAGTTCCTCCAGCCTTCCCAGCCCTAGGCTACAGCAAATCTATTTTCTGTCTCTGTAGGTTTGCTTAGTCTCAGAAATGAAATCATCCAGTGTGTGGTCCTCTGTGACTGGCTTTTTTTCCTTAGAGTGAAGGTTTCAGGGATTGTCTTTGGTGTGCCATATATCAGCATTTCCTTGATTTTTATTGGCAGAATAATATTCCATTGTTTTGCTTTCTGTAGCTTCAGTTATTTTTATCAATAACAGTCTGAAAATAATAAATAGAAAATTCTAGAAATAATAAGTAGATACATGATAGAATAAAGAACTTTAAACGTTAATAAAAAAGTAAACACATGTCAAGAGTGGCATTAACTATAAATTATTCAATTCAGCAACAAAAATTCATAGACTTTCCTACTGGATTTAAGAAAACAGATACAACATTCTAGAATCTCAAAGAAACACATCTCTCTTGTAAAAATAACAACAAAATGGCATCCAGTGAATATAACACACTCTATCAAATGATTGGTATCTAAAAACAAGGTAGTGCACTCATTCTGATATGTGATGGAGTATACTTCAAATAAGCTACTACATATTAATGAAGTGAGCAATTCACCAAGAAGATATAACAATTGAATTCTTGTGCACAGCAAAAACTAGAGCTCCAAATTTCACAGAAAAAAAAAACTCTGGCAAAATAACACTGATAGATTCTTGTAAAACAAAAATTTGTGACTTCAAAATCCTATTCTTTTGTTTAGACAGGTCATCTAAAAGAAAAATAAAACAAAGTCTCAGAGTTAAACAATACAGTAAAACAAATGAACCTAACATTCATAACAACTATTCTATCCAAAAGCCTAATACACATACTTCTGAACAGCCAATGGAACATTCTGTAAAACAGAATCCATTCTAAATCACAAAACAATTTTAAAAAGTACAAAACAATTAAAATAATTTATATTACATTGTACTAAAATGTAGAAATAGGGAGAGATACTACAGAAATATTTAAAAGTACATAGAGGTTGAAAATTATCCTCTGAAATAATAAATGAGTCATTGAAGACACTGAAGAGGAAATTTTAAAATTCCCATACATAAAAATCAAATGAACAACTTATCAGACTTTTTATGTTAATACTTTTATTGATGTTTTGTGTAGTTCAGACATCATTTTTCAGTTCAATTTAGACATATTCCCCTTTCCCTTCTACCCACTCCACCCCAGTTCACTCTGCCGTACATGTCCTGCATCTTTCCCTCAGTATCCAAAGTTTTTCTCTGCAAAGGTTTATTGTCCTAGGCAGAATTCAACCACATCAGTCCATTACTTGACCCAGTCCTCATGCTGCTGTGGTTCCCTCCCAACTGTACCACTCCAAAGTGTGCCCATGTACACGTCATATAGGTACCAGAATTATGTCCTCCAGGAATAAACTGTGTGTTAATTCTGATATATGTCCAAGAGTTCACATTTTTTCTTTTTAGATTAGTATTACTTGAAAATATGAATATATACCTTCCACCCATACACATTAATTACCATGTCTGAAAGTAAGTGGTAAGTTAATTCTGGGGTGCATTATAAAATTCATATTATAACATCACAGATACTTTCAAGATAGAAAGAAATATAACAATACCATTGCTCAGCTTGCCTTTCAATTGAGGGATTTGCCACTAGCATCCACAAATGAGGGAAACCATTCCCCATTTGTTTTTTTTTTGGGGGGGGGGGGACTGTGTTACTTCACAAAGCATAATGGCTTCAGGTTCCCTCCATTTACCTGCAAAGTTCATGGTGTTATATTTCTTTACCACTGCATAGAAGTCCATTTTGTAGATGTACCACATTTTTGTTATCCACTCCTCTGTTGAGGGGCACTTGGGTTGGTTCCAACTCTTCGTTATTGTGAAAAGAGCTGCAATAAACATGCATGTATCTTTGTAGTAGGCTGAGTCTTGTGGGTAAATACCCAGGACTGGTATGGCTGGGTCATATGGTAGGCTCATTTTAAGTCTTTTAATGGTTCTCAACACTGCTTTCCACAGTGGTTGTACAAGTTTACATTCACACCAGCAGTGGATGAGTGTTCCCCTTTCCCCACAACCTCTCCAGCATTGGGTGTCTTGTTTTCTTGATCTTAGCCAATCTTATCAGAGTGCAATTATATCTAAGAGTGGTTTTAATTTGTATTTCCTTACTTATTAATGATGTAGAAAACTTTTTAAGATGTTTCTCAGCCATCTTTACTTCCTCACTGGTGAAGCCTCTTCAGCTTTTTATTCCGTCTCTTAGTGAGTCATATTTTTTCTTGCTTCTTTGTTTTTTTCAGCAGTTTATATATTCTCGATGTTAATGTTCTGTCAGATATATCACTGGTGAAGATTTCCTGCCAATCTGTGGGTTTTCTCTTCACTTCCTTGATTGTTTCTTTTGCTGTACAGAAGAGTTTGAGGAGGTATCACTTATCAGCTGTTGACCCTATTTCCTGTGCAGCTGTTGTTTGATTTTGAAAGACTTTTCCTACTCCTATGTCTTGTATATTGCTACAAACTTTTTCTTCTATTACCTTCAGAGTTTCGGGTAGAGTGAAGTCAATATTCACAGGAAAATTTACATCTACAGGTGCTTATAATTAAAAAATGAGAGTCCAAACAAATTCCTTTTTTTTTCAAAGCCACCAAGAGGGTTTAAGAATGAAAAAAAAAAAACAAAAAAAAACCAAATTCCTTAATGACACATGCCAAAATCCAAAGCGGTGGATATCAAGAAATACTAAAGATCATGGTAGAAATTTATTAAATAGATAATAAATTAACAGGGGAAATAATGAGGCAAAGATTTATTTCACTGAAATGATTAAAACTAACTGTATTAAAAATAACAAAAATACTGATAATAATTTTAGAGATGAAAAAGGGGTTTCACCATTAACCCCAATCGAAGCCCTTACATTCTACCATGCCCCCTCTTCCGCAGATTGTTCCCTAGGCTTAGAAAAGGGACACAGGTGGATGAGAAGCAAAACACTCTACTTTCTCTGGAGCTGATGTCTTGGTCTCTAGTCAGTTCTGGCTGTTTTCTTTCATGGGCTGCCAGCTTGTCCAGGCATAACCTTTCGATCCTACTAATGAAGCACATGCAATTAGATATTTAGGTATTTAAACAGTATAATATATAGCCTTTCGATCCTACTAATGAAGCACACACAATTAGATATATAGGTATTTAAACAGTACTAATTGTTATGGTAGGTTACTTTGGTATAGACACAGATGTTTGGATGGTATGTTAATTCATGATTTTCATTTTATTCTGTTAAGTAAATGGCAAGGGTCTTCGTAGTGGTTATAGTTAACATCTCCTAACCTTAGTGGATGTAGCTTGTGGCATCATCGTGTGGTTATATTCCTCCAAGGAAAGAGCTAATAGCCAATTAGATTTGGGATATACAGACGTAGACTGCCACTACTAAGCACAGTTATTTCCAGCAGATGAGGTGTAGCTGGTGCTGACGGAGGGTCTTGCGTGGACTCAAGGAGACCATATTTGCTTTATGGTTTAGTGGTCTTTGGTAACACTCTCTGCATCTCCAGAGACCTATTTGTATTACTTGCCAAAGTGTGGTCTCCATAAGCATCTTTACCCATGTTTATATCAGGTCCTTCAACCAGCCAGGGCCCTTATCACCTCTCTTCACTGCAGATATCCAGTGTTGGAGGCAAAGTGGCCTTTACCTTTTTGTGGGGTCTGGATCCCCTGGCCAACATCTCTTGGTAGATAATCCAATTGTGAGTCAGAGCTCCTGTAATTAATTTTTGTTTAAGTGCATAGCTTAAGGAGACTTAGCATTATTTGGTTCTGGATAGAGAATAAATCTTTTCACAGTTTCTATTGTCCATCCTCAATTAAGAAGGCAGTTTTACTGATTTACAAGAGACAACCTCTAAATAACAAGCTTCGATTGGGGTTAATAGTGTGAAAACTACAACAATTTATAGATCTGGACACTCATTTGATCAACTGATTGAACATACAAGACCCCCCTGGTGGATGTTGGGAGACCCATGAGCTGTGTGGGTTTGGGTGGCACAACTGCTTGCAACGTGGTTAGTACATGGAAAGATGCTGTGACTCACAAAGTTATCCACTTGTAGTGTTGAAAAAAATATGAAAAAAACAAACCAAAAAACGCAGAGAAAGATGCAGAAACTTACAGCAGGAGATGCTGGACTGGGATGGGGTGGGGGGGGGGGAAGGAGAGAAGGGGAATAATATGCCGAAGACTGAATGTGGAAAATGTTGGAGAACAACACAAAGCATAATAAAAAATAAAAAAAAAGGAAAAAAAAGAAAAGGGGTGTGATCCACAAATACAAATTAAAAATACAGTGGGTCTTTAGAGAGATATTTTGAAAACATATGTAAATATCCTGAAAATGTTAGATCAAGCGAATTAACTTCAGACATATATGACTTACCAAAACTAAATCAAGGAGATGTAAGCAACATAAACCAATCCATAATGATCAACAAATTTTGAGTAGTCACAGACTGCCCACAAAGAATAGCCTATAGCAAGATGATCCGCTGTCAATCTACAGAATGTTTAGGGAAAAGAACAACCTAAAATCTCAAAGTAATTTCTCACCAAACTTGGAAAACAATGCGCAATCTTAAACTCATTATTCTAGGAAACCAGTATTCTCTTGGACATATAAAACTTGAATAAGGAAATAACATAAAAGAAAACTATAAAATAACTTCCTTGATGCAGAAACTTGCAAATTAAATTCTTTCAAATCACATTCAGTACCATGTTAAGAATATAATTTCCCATTTTCTGATGCAGTGTTTCTGTGTTGTTTCTTTACTAGCATTCCTTCTCCCACGAGAAATATTTATTATTGTGGTCATTGTAACTAGCAACCACATAATGAGAGGAAACACCATTTTGAACCTTGTTTGTTACTTATCTGGGTACTGAGCTGTAGTGTCACTGTAACATGTAAGCATAATGCTTCTAGCTCCATCGCATTTAACTGACAAGTTCATGATGTTGTCCCTTACTGCTGCAAGAGACTCCATGTATACACGTACCACATTTTCTCTATCCCTCGTCAAGTTGAGGGGCCCTGGCTGGTTCCCAGCTTTTGTCTACTGTGAACAGAGGCTTGCGTCAAGCTAGCTGTGCATGTATCTTGCAGTAAGATGTGTCTTGTGGATAAATTACCCAGGAAGTGATGACTAGGTCAATTGGAAGGCTATCATTTTGAGTCTTTTAAGGGTTCTCCACACTGCTTCCTAGTGTGCTGTACAAGTTTATTTCCCACCAAAGCAATGGATTGGAGTGTTCCCCTTTTCCCAACAATCTCTCAAGCACGTTGGTAATCTTTGTGTTTCTCTGACTCCTAGCCAGTCTTATTTGGAGTAAGGTGATATCTGCAAAGTGGTTTAATTTGACATTTTCCTAATTATCAAGCGAATGTTGAACACTAATTAAGAGTTTCTACCATCTTTAATTAAACCTCTGTGAAGTTACTATTCAGATCTTTTTCCATTATTTTGAGTGAATTTCAATTTGTTTTCTTTCTCTTTGTTTTTTGAGTAGCTTAGTTATACCTGGAATTAATGCTTTGTCAAGATGTATCTGCAGTGAAGGGTTTCCTCCCCACTCTGTGGGTTTTCTCTTCACTTCCTTTTATTTTGAATTGGGAAAGGGGGGGGGTGGGAGAGGGACATCGGGTGTATATTTGATTAATGCATATTAATCTGATTGAGTTCAATCAAGTACCCAGTTTTGCCAGATCATCTGCCTACAGGAACATAGTGGTGTTTTAAGACTTAGTAAAAGTAAATATGTTGATATTAAACTAAACATTGGTTTACCAGACTCTGATAAAAACATGGTATGCAACTGAGTTAAAGGGAAATAATAAATCGTTTCGTTGTCCACAATTTGTTTTACATAATAATTTGTGGTAGCAGCAATAACTTTGGGATGGCAACATTACAAATGTTCTCTAGTAATTTCTCTGTTGTACCAGTATCACCTTGTAGCATTGCTCTCTTAAGATGATTTAATGTAAAAATTAAATTGTGCTTCCCAAGTAATCATTATAGTCACCCCAAAACAACATGGGTGAATTTGATGTAAATCTGTGCCTGATATTCCACCCTATAGTTACGTATAATACAAACTGTCTTCTGGAGATCATGGGTTCAAAAAAGGGGGGGACTAGAAATAGACATGAAACCTTTTCATCAAAAACCTTGGCAATTTTCAATCCAATAAGAACTAACTACGGGACAAAGATTGTGGGTCTCCAACAAGACAAAATGTCACAATTTAGTGGTTGAGAAAGAAAAGATACAGCTTTGCATTAGTAGGATTGTTACCAAAGTGCCAACATGAAAGGTTGACCTGTCTAAAACATCGAAAGGAAAGAAAAAGCCTCGATTTCCACCAACATCGGACCCCATCTGTGATATCTCTGATGTAACTAACTTATTTAGTATAGTGAGCATAATAAATCTTACCTTCTAGGTGCCGCACGGTTTGATATGAGAGACTTATCTGCCCCCCCCATATAAAAAAGGAGAAATAGACTGATGATGATTGAGGTCACTCTCCAAGTGTAATTGGAGACAATATTTATATGGTAGAGGTAATCTCTTATAAAACCAGTAAAAAACTGCTTCTTTATTTGACTAATAGACATAAGACTGGAGAAAAGGATTATTCTTGTTCAGAACAATATAATATACTAAAGTCTCCTTAAGCTATCTTGCTCTTTGTACCTCTTTTTAAGCAAATATATTAATTACAGGAGCTCTGACATCAGCCAATGGGATTATCTACCAAGGAGATGTTGGGCCGGGGTGATTGGCCAGTGGTGCCCCACAAAAGGTAAAGGCCTTCCTTGCCTCGTAAACTGGCGATAACCTGCAAGAAGAGAGGCGATAAGGTAAGTTTTTTGCCCTGTCTGCTGAAGACTCTGAGTTAAGCATAGGGAAAGATGTATTGAGACCAACAATGCAAGTGTAAGTTGGCTCTGGATACCAGAGAGTGTTACCAAGGCCAACTCAACCAATAAAAGCAAATACGGGTTCCACTGAGTCACAGCAAGACTCCACCGGTCAGCACCATGCTACACCTCACTTCCTTGCCTGGTGAAATTACTGTGCAGACAGAGACAGGCCCAATATGCCTGTATACCCAAATCTTAATTTGGCTGGATTTGTGGCTCTCTCCTTGGGAGGAGAGGAAACCCATGGCTTTATTCTTGTGCCTCCACAAGCTTACTCATCTACAGTTAGGAGATTGTTATAGCACAGTAAGACCCTGTTAACATTTCACAGGAAAAAAATGCTAATTCATAGATCAACATACAATCCAAACATATGTGTCTATACCAAAGTAACCAACCATAAGTATTAGTGCTCTTTAAATACCTATATATCTAATTGCTTGTGCTTCATTAGTAGGATCAAAAGGTTATTCCTGAACAAACTGTCAGCCCATGAAAGGAAACAGCCAGAACTGACCAGAGTCCAAGACAACAGCTCCAGAGAGAGTGGACTGTTTTGCTTCTCATCCACCTGTGCCCCTTTTCTAAGCCTAGGGAACAATCTGCGGAAGAGGGGGTGTGGGTAAGGGTGTGTAAGGGCTGCGATTGGTGTGAATGGTGAAACTGCAGCAATGTAGTCTGGACACTCATTTGATCAACTTGATTGAACATACAACCCCTCAACCCCTGCTGGATGGTGGGGCTCTGGGGGCTTGGGCACAACAGCCTGCAAATTGGTTTCATATGAAGGATTCTTGTACTCATGGATCATCACTTATAGCTAAAAAATGAAAAAAAAACTGAGAGAAAGATGCAGGACAGTTATGGCAAAATGCATGATCTGGGATGGGGTCAGGGCAGGGGGAAGGGAAAGGGAAATATGCCTGAACTGAATTGGAAAATGATGTATGAAATACACAAAGCATCAATTAAAAAAAGAATATAATTTCCCAAGACCAAGTTGATTTTATCTCATTATGTACTAGTTTAGTTAACATATGCAAATCAATAGATGTAATCCCACACATGAGTAAACAAAAAGACAGAAGTTATGTGAAGATTAACACAATGTTTCCATAAAAAATCTTTAGCATATCCAATATTCTATCTTGATAAAAGTCCTGGAGAAACGCAGAATGGAAGAACATATTTAATAATAATAAAGGCTGAATACAACAAACTTAAAACCAGTAGTACTAAATGGGGAAAAACTGAATTTCCTTTAAAATCAGAAATGAAGCAAGGAAACTCACTCTCAGTATTCTTATTCATGATAGTTCTGAAATATGACAATGAAAACATTAAATATGTTATACAAATAGTAAATAAATCAAAGTATCAGTACTTAAAGGCAAAATCACCTTATACTTAAAAGACCCTGATGACTCTACCAACAAACTCTCAAATCTGATGAACATTTTTTCAGAGTATCAGGATACAGAATCAACATATAGAAATCAACAGCTCTTCTATATGCCAGTAACAAACTTTCCAGGAAATAACTCCCATTTCCAATACTATAATAAGAATAAAAATAGCTGGGTGTGGTGGCCCATGCCTTTAATATCAATACTTGGGAGGTAGAGGCAGTTGGATCTCTGTGAGTTCAAGATCTACCCGGTCTACATAGGGAATTCAAGGCTAGCTGGGGCTAGAGGGAAATCCTGTCTCAAAAAGATAAAAAAAAAAAATAAAATAAAGAATAAAATTAAACCTAACCAAGGAGGCTTTCTATGATGAAAATCTTATGACACTGCAGAAAAATATTGAAGAAGATTTTAGAAGATGGTAAAACTTCGAATGCTCAGGGATTTGCAGAATCAAGATTGTATAATTGACTATATCTTTAAAGTGATAAACATATTCAATGAAACCCTCAACGAAAGCCTTATGACACTCTTTGTATACCTATAAAATATTCAAATGTATATGGAAACAAAAAAGAACCCAAATAAACAATGAAATCCTAAGCTGAAATAGCAATACTGGAGTCATTGTAAATAAACTCACACAGCTACAGCTTCCTAATGTTCAATGAAATTGTCGAGAACATTCATTGGGAAAAAATACAACCTCTTCCACAAATGATTAGCAAACTATACATCTGCATGTAGAAGAATCAAGTATATCTCTTATCCTACCCACATGCATGCAGTGCCCATGCACATTTCACCCCATACGCAATTCAAAATATATCCAAGACCTGAATGTGACACTTGAAACTGAAAAATGCTCAAGGAAAACATAGGTAAAACACATGAGATACAGACATACACAAGGACTTTCTGAAAACACCAATACAATAAAGTGGTTTTATTTTTTATTTATTTATTTATTTTTTGGTCTTTTCGAGACAGGGTCTCCCTGTAGCCCCAGCTTTCCTGGACCTCACTCTGTAGACCAGGCTGGCCTTGAACTCACAATGATCTGCCTGCCTCTGCCTTCCAAGTGCTAGGATTAAAGGTATGCGCCATCATGCCTGGCAATAAAGAGGTTTTAATTTGCATTTCCTTAATTGTTAGCAATGTTGAACACTTTTTCAACATCACTAATAATTAAGGAAATGTTTTTTTTTTCTGTTTCATATTTTTTATTATTTTTTAAGGGATTCACAATATTAGAGCACAGTTGTTTTCAGATCACACTGACGTTGCTCAGTCTGCCATACAATTAGGTAATTGATGTTAGCGTCCACAGATGAGGGATACTGTATTAGTCACTTTTCTGTTGCTGTGATAAAACACCATGACCAAGGAACTTATAAAAAGGAAGAGTTTATTTGCGTTTATGATTGACGGTTCCAGGGAATTAGAGTCCATTGTGGCAGGAGGCATGGCGGCTGGATCTGCAGCAGCACGCTGAGGGTCACATCTCAAAAAGAGCACAGGAAGCAGAGAGAGAGCAACTGGAGACCACGAGGCTTGTTAAACTCACTAAGCCTGCCCCCAGTGACACACTTCCTCTAGCACGGCCACACCTTCTAAGACCTTCAAAAGTGCCACCAACTCGAGACAAATGTCTGAATACTTACAGCCTATGGGGGACACTCATTCAAACTACCACAGATACCATTCGTCGTTTGTTTTTCTGGGACAAGTTACTTGACTCAGCATGATATCTTCTAGCTCCAGCCATTTACCTGCAAAGCTCATGATGTCATCCTTCTTTTTTTAAATTTTTTAAATATATATTTTGTACAAGATTATCAAATCTAGACCCATGCCCCGCACCCTATCCCCCTACCCCACCAGAGCTCATGTATTCTGCCAAACCTGGTTTTCATCTCTTTCTCAGTCTTTCTTCCACCTCAGAGATACATGCACTTCCATGTTTATTTCAGCTCTCTTCACAATAGCAAGGAGCTGGAACCAACCCAAATGCCCCTCACCTGACGAGTGCAGAGAGAAAATGTGGTACATCTACACAATGGAGTTCTATGCAGCAGTAAAGAAAGATGACATCATGAGCTTGGCAGGAAAATGGCTGGAGTTAGAAGACATCATGTTGAGTGAAGTAACAGTCCCAGAAAAACCAACGACGAATGGTATCCCTGATCTGTGGATGCTAGTGACAATTATCTAGTTGTAAGTATTTCTTGTGCATGGCCCCTTGAGCTTTTGTCCAAAGCAGTTTGGTGTAATGCATATTGAAAACAACAACAACAACAACAACAACAGAAAGGACTGCATCAAAGAACTGACTGAAACAGTGAACTTCTGCTCAAAAGAGTCAACTTCCACATGGAGAATATTGAGAAAGACTGAGAAAGAGATGAAATGCATGTTTGGCAAAGTAATTAAGGAAATGTTTAAGATATCATCTCACCCTGAGAAGGATGGCCAGGATCAAGAAAACAAATGATAAAATGTTGGAGTGGGTGTGGGGAAAGGGAACACTCATCCACTGCTGGTGGGAATGCAAACTTGTACAACCACTACGGAAAGCAGTATGGAGAACCCTTTAAAGACTCAAAATGAGCCTACCACCTAACCCAGCCATACCACTTCTGGGACTATATCCATCAGACTCTTCCTACAGCAGAGATACATGTACAGCCATGTTTATTGCAGCTTTCTTCACAATAGTGAAGAGCTGGAACCAACCCAAGTACCCCTCAACCAATGAGTGGATACAGAAAATGTGGTACATCTACACAATGGAGCACTATACAGTGGTAAAGAAAGATGACATCATGAAATTTGCAGGTAAATGGATGGAACTAGAAGATTTCATGCTACATGAAGTAACAGTCCCAGAAAAACAAAAGACGAATGGTATCCTTCATCTGTGGATGCTAGTTCCAAGTACCTAGGTGTAAGACAAAATGAGCAATGCTAATGTTATATTCCTCACTATCTAAAGACACGTTTGCTCTTGTATTGGGAATCCCTACACAGGTTCTAGCGCTGACCTAACACTTACTTTCAGACCTTGGATTTTTAGTATATGATGGAAGGTATGTGTGCATCTTTTATAGTAATATGGGATTAAAATGGAGAGATGCAAATCAAGAAATATGACATGGAAATAGCATACAATTTGTTTCCAAAGGATATAATGTTAATATATGTGCAATATAACAGGCTGGTGCAACTTAGCCTTTCTGGGTGCTTAACAACCATACTTGACGTCCATACCAATTTGGCCAAGGGAACTGGAAGATAACTTTTTTCCTTGCCCTCAGAGGTCAACCAAGTCTTAGGGGATTATGCATGGGGGCATCTCTTGAAAAGTCCTGCAGAGATGGGTCACCAGTTTTCCTGTTCAGGAAGGTCTTGGAGAGCCACTAATGGGACTTTAGCCAGTGTCCAGTCTATAAAGAAGAAAGTCTTCTCATGTTTCAGAAAAGGAAGCCTGTTATAGCAAGACCTGATTTTGTCCTCAAGCAGATAAACTGGTGGATGAGGAGCTGAAAGGAGCAAGGGGCTCCCCCCCAAAAAAAACAACCCTGAGGACCAGATCCTCAACTGACCTCAACAAAACAAGACCTTGGTTAATCTGGGCTAACCATGTGGCCTTAAGCATTCAGAAGCAAAGTATAACCAGAAATAAATAATCAATAAGACCAGAGAAACTGTACTGCAGACATAAAACTTGAGATCTTAGTAAAAAGACAAAAAGAAAAAAGAGAGCACTGTTTGGCCTGTCTTCAATTCTTACAGGCAGGTGCATCTGCTCTGTGGATGCCACTGCTTTTGGCACTCCTCAAGGACGTGAGATACAGCTTTTTAATCTTCCAACGTGGACTGAGGACTGCTGAGATACCCAGCTTGTGAACTAAACAGCTAATTGGAATTCAGCCTCGTCAGAATATGGACTGCCATTTTTGGAATACCTCAGCTGTATCATGGATGCCAGTGCAGGGGGATCAAGATAGGATGCATGCTTACTGAACTTCATTTGGGGGACTACAGGAGGGAAAGACCCCAATGTGGAGCACAAGTGCAGAATTGATGGCTGTTTGGGCTTGCCAAGGAGGAGCCTTCAAGCACTTCCTTAAGGAAAATATGATATCTTTTAGGAAAAAGTCCTCCAATTCAATATATATATATATATATATATATATATATATATATATAATACAAATATATATATATATATATATATATATGCATATATACTGAAGCAACACAAGTAGGGGAGAACAATAACAACAAAAGAACTGGAAAAAACTCTGGAAAGACTCAGAAAAAGATGCAGGACATATATGGCAGAGTACAAGGACTCAGGTCGGGTGGGGGGCATGGAAAGGGAAGTAACTCTAGATTCAATTGAGAAATGATGTGGGCATAAGACTTATGGAAAAAGTCTAATAACAATAAAATAATTGTGAAAAAAAAGAAAATACCAATACCCGTTATAAAATACCAAGAATTAGCAAACAGTATTGCCAGAACTTAAAAAGCTTCAGCACAGTAAAGGAAACAAGTGTAATGGGAAAAAATACAGCTTGTAGAATGGGATAAAATATTTTCCAATTATCTATCTGACTGAAATTAAGATATAGAATATACAAAGCAACCCCCAATTAAAAATGCTATGGGGCTGGAGAGACGGCTCAGCAGTTAAGACCACTGACTGCTTTTGCAGAAGAACTGGGTTTGTGTACCACCACCCACATGGCAGCTAACAACCATTCATAACTAATGTGCCAGGGTAATCAAATGCCCACTTCTCACCCTAGTGCCATTTTATGACATGTGTTCACTTATATAGATGCAGGCAAAACACTCATGCACTTAAAACAATTAATAATAATAATAACACTTTCAGAGTTTCAGGTTTCACATTAAGGTCTTTAATCTACTTGGAACTGACTATTGTAGATGGTGAAAGGTAGGGGTTGAGTTTCATTCTTCTGCAAGTGGTTATGCAGTTTTACCAGTACCATTCACTAAAGATGCTGTCTTTCCTACATTAGGTCTTCTTGGCCCCTTTATCAAATACAAGGTGGATGAAATTGTGTGTATTCAAGTTTGTATCTTCAATTTTGTTCCATTGATCTATGGATCTGTTTTTGTTCCAGTACCATTCTGTTTTTATGACTGTAGCCCTGTAATATAATTTGAAGTCTGGTATAGTAATTCCTACCTGCATTGCTCTTTTTGTTCTGGGTTGCTTTGGCTGTCTGAGGTCTTTTGCTTTTACATATGAATTTTAGGATTTTTTTTCTAATTCTATGAAAAAGTCATGGGGATTGCATTGAATCTATATATTGCTTTGGATAAGATGGTCATTTTTTTTCTATATTAATTCCTCCGATTCATTAGCATGGCAGTTC
This sequence comes from Rhizomys pruinosus, assembly GCA_009823505.1. Lineage (NCBI taxonomy): Eukaryota > Metazoa > Chordata > Mammalia > Rodentia > Spalacidae > Rhizomys > Rhizomys pruinosus. The sequence goes on from VZQC01008131.1 coordinate 926,184, forward strand.
CTTCCATCTTCTGGTATCTTCTTCAATTTCCTTCTTCACAGATTTTAAGTTTAAGTTTTTTTTTTAACTTTCACTGTAGTGATCTTTAATGTGTTTCATCAGGTTTGGTCCAAGACATTTTATTTTTTGAGGCTATTGAGAAAAGGAATGTCTGCCCATACTCCTTCTACAATTGCTTATTATTGGCATAAAGAAAAGTTACTAATTTTTGTTGATTAACTTTGTAACCGCCCAGTTGACTGAAACTTTTAATCATTTCCAGGAGTTTTCTGGTAGAATTTTTGGCATCCCTTAGGTATACTATCATGGCTTTTGCAAAACATGGATAGTTTGACCTCCTCTTTTCCAATTTGTACTCCTTTAATTTCCTTCTCTTGTCTTATTGCTCTAGCAAGGGTTTCAAGTACTATCTTGAAAAAGAGCGGGGGATAGGGGGCAGCCTTGCCAGGTTCCTGGCTTTAAGGAGAATGTTTCTAAATTTCTCCATTTAGGAGGATGTTGGCTGTGGGTTTGTTGTATATAGCTCTCATTATTTTGAGGAATGTTCCCTTCAGTCCAATTCTTTCTAGGACTTTAAGCATGAAGGCATGTTGAATTTTATCAAAGTCCTTTCAGCATCAATTGCAATGATCATATGATTTTTGTCTCTCATTCTATTTATGTGCTTTATGACATTTACTGATTTATGTATGTTGATAGTTGCCTGTATGATGTTCGCAAATATTTTGTTGAAAATTTTTGCATCTATATTCATTAAAGATATGGATCTATACTTTTATTTTGTGGTTGTATCTTTGCCTGATTTTGGTATCATAGTGATACTGGCATTACTCACAATAGCTGTGAAAAAGAACAAATATGCCTATCTATATTAATTGTGGCATTAGTCACAATAGCTAAGAAAAGTACCAGCCCAATGTCCATCTACAGCTAAGTACATAAAGAAAATGAGGAAAATACAATATAATTTGTATTTCCTTTAAAAATGAAATCATGACATTTGCAGTAAAATGGTTACGACTGCAAATCATTACATTAAGTGAAACTGGCAAGACTCATGAAGACAAATGCCACATTTTTTTCCTCAAATATGGACTCCACATTTAAGTGTGTGTGTGTGTGTGTGTGTGTGTGTGTGTGTGTAGGTCATGATAGTAGAAACGGAACCATGAGAGGGAACCAAGAGATTTTGGAGATTAACAGTGAAGAGAAAGAGAGAAAGAGAATACATGTAACAAGAAAGCAGAAACTAGGTCTATTTGACAGCAAGAAAGTTTGTTTTATAATTCATATAAAATAAGAAAATGTTTTTCTCTACTTGTTTTTTCCACTTACTGTAATTAATATAATTTCTATTTATGTCCCTGAAAGTAACATTTTTATTCGTTATTGTTAAATACTATTTTATCACTTTTTATTTATATATTTATCCTTTGAGTTCTTCTGTGCTGAAGCTAATAACAGAATTTCTTGAGTTTTAGCCTAAACAGTTTTTCTGCTGTGTACATATAGCACAATATTAATTCATTCATTCTTTAGGTAGATACACGTTAATAACACATCTCGACTATTGTGAATAGCAAGATAACATAATGACTCCATATCAATTTACTACATGTACAATATAAGGATTTCTTTTGGCTAGATCATATAATAATTCAATTTTAAATACTCAGAGATCCTTTGTATTTTTTCTGTAATTTCAATACTAGCATAAAATATTAACAACAGAGTAGAAGAGTTCCCTTTCCTCTACAGTATTCCAGGCATACATGATCTCTTTGGACCTAAATTTCTCACTAACATTTACATATATTGATCAATGAATCCTAATCTTCTGTTTTGAATTGTCATCAGTTTCTCTCTGCCCACTGGCGATAAATGGAATCCTTAACTTTGGCACTGTTAAAATGGAATTTTGATGTCTTCTCCCACCATTTTTAACAAACCCGCTCACTCATGTACACACACACACACACACACACACACACACATGATATTTTGAATTCGTTATGGTTTCCAAAAATTGTATCAAATTTCACAACTCATATTTTTTTCATGGAATTTCTCCTGCTCAAAATAGCTTTCCTGAAAATCTTCATTAAAAAATTCATATTCATTCTTTAGGTTTTCCTTAAAATTCCCTCTTTTAAGAAAAGTCTTGGGCTGGAGAGATGGCCTAGCGGTTAAGAGCGCCGACCGCTCTTGCAGAGGACCCGGGTTCGATCCCCAGCACCCACATGGCGGCCGAGAACCGTCTGAACTCCAATTCCAGGAGACCTCCAGTTCCAAGGGAATCCGAAACCCTCTTCTGACCTCCGCGGCGTTGCACGACACGGGTGCACAAACTTGCATGCAGACAGTACATTCATACACATACGGAAATAAATAAAATTAATAAAAAAAATTTTTAAAAGAAAAGTCTTTACAAAACATGATATGTTGGGGAGTCTTTCTCTAATTCTTTTCTTGGATTGACTAGAGATTTCATATCTACCACAGAGAAAGCACATGAATAATATCTTAGTCTCACTAATCAAAAGAAGAGTTGCAGAAGTACAGAAACACTGTCTTTTGTTCAATGAAAATAACATTGTCATTAATGTCATTAACTTTTCCCTAAGGTCACTGCTGCTTCTAAACTTATTATGTAAGTCGTAAATTATGACACAGCTGTCCTCTCTGTCTTTCAAGTGCAAAAGCACAAATTTGTCCTTTGATTCTTCTTTCTCCCTCATTGCAATCCCTATCTACTTAGTATCTATATTCTGAAGCTCCTAGCTGATAATCATTTTTTTTACTTCTTTATTATTTTTTTCAGTTTTTTAACAATAAGTAATAATTTATGTGTACAAGCATCCTTCATGTAAAACCAATTTGCAAGCAGTTGTGCCAAAACCCTCACAGCCCAAAGGTCCCACCATCAAGCTGGGGGGGGGGGGGCTTGTTGTTTCAATCAAGCTTGATCAAATAAAGTGTCCAGTCTATATTGCTTGTAGTTTTTGCTAGTCGCGCCCCATCGCAGCGCTTTACCATTCTGACCATTGCCCCATCTTCTGCAATGTTCCCTAGGGTCCTTGAAGAAAACGGGGCCACAAGGTGGAGGCGAGAAACAAGAGGATAGTCGTACTTTGTCTCTGGAGCTGTCATTTTGGAATCTGGTCAATGCTTTGGCTGTTTCTTTTCAATTGGGCTATAACAGTTTGTCCCAGGAATAACGTTATCAGTCCTACAATGAAGCACAAGCAATTAGATATTACAGGAATTTAAACAGTATTAATAATTATGGTAGGTTACTTTTGGTATAGACACAGATGTTTTAATGGTATGTTAATCCATGAATTATGTATTTTCTGTAAAATATGACAGGGTCTTACTGTGGCTTATAACATCTCCTAACCACTAGAGGATGTAAGCTTGTGGCATCAGCCGTGGGTTATTTCTCCAAGGAGAGAGCTACTAGCCAATTAGATTTGGGATATACAGACATATGGTTGCCACTGCTGCACAGTATTTCCAGGCAGGTGAGGTGTAGCTGATGCTGACAGACGAGTCTTGCTTGACTCAAGGAGACTGATATTTGCTTTATTGGTTTAGTGGCCTTTGGTAACACTCTCTGGTATTCCAGAGACCAACTCTACACTTGCTTACATCTGGTCTTCGACAGCAGGACCTTATTGCCTCTCTTCTTGCAGGTATCCCAGTTTGCAGGCAAGAAGCCTTTACCTTTTGGGGGGGGGCTTGGATCCCCTGGCCAACATCTCCTTGGTAGATAATCCATTGCTGATATCAGACCTCTCCTGTATTAATAGAGTTTGCTTAAGTGCATAGCTTAAGGAGACTTTAGTATTCTATTTGGATCTGAATAGAGAATAATCCTTTTCACAGTTCCTATGTCTATTAGTCAATTAAAGAAGACAGTTTTACTTGTTTTATAAGAGATTACCTCTATAACAGTTGGCTCCAATTTACATTAGAGAACAACCTCATCATCATTATATTCATCCTTGTTCTATGAAGGGGAGGTAAGAAAGTCTCTCGTATTAAAACTTTGCAGCACCTAGAAGGTAAGTTTAGTTAGGACACATTATAAACAGCTGTTACAAGTAAGATCCACAGAGGGGTTTGATACCTGTAGCAGTCTGAGGCTTTTCTTCCTTTCAATGTTCAGATGGGCCAACCTTTCTGCTGGCACTTCCTGGTACATCCTACACAATGCAAAGCTGTATCTTTTCTTTCTCAGCCGTTAAGTTGGTGACATTTTGACCTGTGGAAACATACAAATATTTTCCCGTAGTTAGTTTTAAGATTCGAATTGCAAAATTTTTGACAAAAAGGTTTCAGATATATCTGTATCCCCCATTTTTATTTTAGGTTTTTATTTTTTGACTCATGAGAAAATCATTTTTAAAACCTATCATTAGCTTTCCATCCTCACTTAAATAATCTCTTACCTTTTATTGAAGCAGCCTCTTAAATAATTTTGTCCTGTTAATCCATTCTCCAAGGTGCTCCCAGAATAATTTAGCAAGCCCCAAACTGATCTCATTTCTCACCAAATCTTAAGTTAATGGCTCATCATTGGCTCTACTCTAGGAGCTTATCACATATTAGGTTTTGTGATTTCTTTTTATACTCACCTCATGTGCATTTCTGGGTTTATCTTTTGATATGATCCTATGAAAAGTTCATTTCAGATAAACTCAATGATTTATAGATATCTTTGCAAAATGATACATTCTCTTCCAACAGTGCCTCTGTATATGGTATTTATTTGGTTGACTTCTTTTATGTATTGTTCCCAACTATTGCTGGTCCTTCAGTTACATACCCTGCATTAACTCAACTGGAAAAAGTTTCAACTTCCATTTAAACACCATAAAACTGAGTTCCTCTAGAAATAATAATTTGTTTGGTTTATCAACCATTGTTTGTAAATACTTATATCATTACACTTTTGTAGTTAAAAATATGTATTAAATAGATTATGAGTTCCTGAAAGGTAATGATCTGCCCGGATTTATATGCATCATCATAGTCAACACCTATCACAGAGTCTGGCATTCTAAAAAATCTAAAAACATCCAAAATACATTCTGAAATATTGATTAAGTGCCTCTTAACTGTACTTTTTGGAGTTGTTTCTGCAGCACTGCATATATAAGTTCAGTAAGTTCTTGCTGAATAAGGAATTCCAATGAGGGTTTCCAAGAAGCCTCTATAACAAATTCTTCTCAAAAGCAAGTAGAACTGTGACACAGTTCAAAATATTTGTTTTCTCAGAAATTGATACTGATTAGTAAAATTTGGTTTATTTTTTGTGCCTGAGGCAGCAACTATATACAGATAACATAATTATCACTTAAATAAAGACAAGCAACCAAATGAAAATGGAAATAAGTCAATCACAATACTTGTATTTTATATGTGCACATACACCTGACAAAAAGAATTTTTATTACAAAATGAAAGTTTACCCTTCTCATGTAAAATAGACAAGCAATTCATAAAAACAATATATTATTCCAATTTGTATGTAGCATTTTCTTACCTATTAATTTCTTTGATTTTTTTCACAGTAAAGAATTGGCAAGATGAGACGTTTTCACTGCATGCATTAGTCCCAAAGATGAAAGAAAATATAACATGAAATATCAATTTGGTTATGATTGCGAAGAAAAAATATAACCTTAAAAGGATCTTGAGACTTATTCTGACTTCAAACATTGTAATGTATGGAAATATTTTACCTTTACATGAAGATCATATAGTGAAATTGCTTTTAGACAAAGAGAGAGATGTGGCCAGGAAGACAAGTACCCACATCATAGAAGAATGTAGCCCAATTGATGGGCACAATATCTTCGTTTTACTATACTATGTTTTCACAGTACCTATTTAGTAAAATGATAATCTTCTAGAAATGTTAGTATGTCAAAAAGATTCAGTTATTATCTCAATTTTAGAAACTCACTTAAAACAAACAGGCTTGTTCACTGCATACGTTCTCTGAACTTTTACTACTTCTGAGCATTATACTACACAGAACTGCACAAAATTATTCGACCATAAAACCTATTCCTTCCTTTTACAAAGTATCTTGTGAGACTAATATTATATGGAGAATAATGGAAAAGTAATGCTACAGAAGACAGAATTTTTATCAACCTTTAAAATGTATAAACCATAAGTTCATTTTCTTTTCTCTCTTTTTTTCTTTTTTTTTAAAAAATGTGTATGAATGTACTGTTTGCATGCAGGTTTGTGCACCCATGTCGTGCAATGCTGCGTAGGTCCTAAGAGGGTGTCAGATTCCCCTGGAACTAGAGTCAAAGATGGTAGACAGTTCTCAGCCTCCATGTGGATGCTGGGGATGGAACCTGGGTCCTCTGCAAGAGCAGTCAGCGCTTTTAACTGCTAGTCCATCTCTCCAGCCCCCTCTATCTTTTTTCAAAGATTACAGCATCAACTAGTAAATCTGACTGCATATCCCTTGTTCTAATTTAGCTGTTAAAATGTTAAAGTTAGAAATTAGATTTCTCTAGGAATGTGACACACTTAGAGTTTTCTCGAGATCTATGACTGATCTCTCCAGTAATGTTTACCACATCACACATGAGTTTCCTCCCACTGAGCAGGCTTTAAATCCAAATAGCTAGCTGTTGATTATCCCCAAGATAAATGTTTTAAGTGTGGATCCTTATATCTACAAACATATGCATTTCACCTCTAATCAAAAAATCTTTTGCAAGAGACAGAGACTATTGGAGTTCCACAACTGATCACACACAAAAAAAATGTGTCTGTGTGATGCTTGACCTTAAGTGACACATCTATAATGGAACCTCTACTCTTTTAATATTTTATTTACTATTTTTTATTTATGGATATGAGTGTTTTGTCTACATGTGTGTAAATGCACTCATGTTGGGCAATGCTCACAGAGACCAGAAGACAGAACCAGAATGCCTGGAATTGGAAGGTATAGATGATTGTTAGCTGCCATGTGGGTGCCAGGATTCAAACCCGGGCCCTCTGGAAGAAAAGTAATTATTCTTACCATTGAGCCATCTCTTCAGTCTAGGAACATCCACTATTAAGGCTCACAGAACTTGGTGGAACCAGGGGTAGAAAGACTACTAATGTATGTCTCAACTCTCACAGTGAAGTGTTTTATACAACAGAGAATGATGAACTCAAAAGGTCTCAACTGGCCAAAGTTTAGAGAAAAATAAACTACAGAATGTGGATCTCTGAAAAGACACCTATATTAAACTTCACCCACTCAGGGTTCAGGAACCACTGTAGACCAGAAAGTGAGATTTTAATTGCCAGGGGAGGGGATGTACGGCCATAAGTAAACAGAGGCTTTGAGGCCTTTGGGACCTTGCTCATATGAACTTACAGCAATGGTCACATAAGACTCATGCAAACTCAATCACACAAAAACCATCATAGAACTGGGGGATTGGGCAGGAGGCCAAAACTTTGGCTAATAACTTTGACAGCTGATCACTGCTGTGTGATGGAGACCTGATCTTTTTTTCAAGGGAGTGATTCTAGACAGGCTGAACAGGCTACAGTAGAAAACTGGGGAACACCTGGGTGCACAAATTTTGCCTTAATATATAAACCAAAATACATGAAGTACTGCTGTTGAACTTTGGGGGGTGTGGATAGGGTGCTAAATATGATTAAGAATCATTTGCCATGGTTATGTATAGCTTTAATCCCAGCACTCAGGAAGCAGAGGTAAGTGGATCTCTGTGAGTTCAAGGCCAGCCTGGTCTACATAGTGAGTTCCAGGCCAGCTGGGACTATGGGAAGACCCTGTCTCAAAAAAAATAAAATAAAAGAAATATAATTATTATATGAAATCCAAAAACTTTCAATATAAATGTGTTTTTAAAAATACTTTAAAATAAGTAAATAAATAAAACACAAACAAAACAAAAAGAATGGAAACTATAGCTGAACACAAGCAAGCCAGTAAGTGAGCATGTATATAGTCATTTCTCTCTACACTTCAGTGTACATGTGATGTAAATAGCTCATTGAAGTTCCTGACTGGACTTCCCCAAAAGATAGACTATAAACTGAAATCACAAGCTGAAATAGGCTCTTTTCTTCTATAAAAATGTTGAGGTTAGAAGGTCTATTTAAGTAAACTATAAGAAAATTTCATCATGATTCACCAACCAAAGCATTACTATTGTGGCATTTGTCATATAGCAAATAGTTCCTACAAACTATTGTAGTTCTCTAAAGGAAGCTTCCAAAAAGAAGTGTAGCTTTTTGTTTGAAATTTGTCTTCATTTGAGATAGTCATCTCCTTAAAAATGCCTAGTAGAGCCGGGTGTCGTGGCACACGCCTTAAATCCTAGCACTTGGGAGGCAGAGACAGGCGGATCTTTGTGAGTTCAAGGCCAGCCTGGTCTACAGAGTGAATTCCAGGACAGTTGGGGCTACAGGTAGACCCTGTCTCAAAAAAGACAAAAAAAAATTGCCTAGCGGATTTTTCCTCTTATTCCACAATGAGCAGAAATATGCCCAATCAGTTAGATACTTGTACTTTTTCATCCAAAAATAATTTCTGAATATTTGATATCTGCCAGGTCTATGGTGAGCAGAGGACATACAATGGTAAATAAATTTCATTAGCGTTTGCCCTCATAATACTAAAAATATAGTCTAAAAACTGATATAAAATGCAATCTTACAACAGCTTTAGCCAAGTGTGAACATACAAAATGCTGCAGAGCAAGGGACACTTACCTACATAATTCATTGCTATAAAAGTCTCTCTGAAATATCGGAATCAGAGTTGTCAGAGAAGAGCCAAGGGCTTAAATTAATTGAGTAGTTGGCCCTGATTTTCTACTTACATTGCCAGCAAAATACTGCTCTTATAGATACCATATGATTCCAAAGACAAACATAAATAAGTAACATCATCAAAGCCATGATTTCTTTTGCAATCACAGTAAATACAAAACATTGTATGTATTTACAGAAATATACCTGCCTGGTCCTGAAGAACAATTGATCTTTCAAAGATACTGGAATTTTTGCCAAGTTCAGTAATCGAATGGGCTCACCATAAGGAAATTGGAGATATAAAATACCTGCTAGACTGCTACCAATCTGTCTCCAAGGCAGTGCCAAAAAGCAACAGAAGCACTGAGTCCCTCACAGCATTAAAGCATTAAACACTGCTCTACTGCCTAGAGCTTTCTTTGCATCTTATTTTTACTTTATGCCTCTTGCAATGTTTTTCCGTTTGCTGCAAATTACACATTTGATCTCATAATGGCTTTTACTGTTTGAACATTTAGCCTAAATGGAATATTCTGCATTTTTTAGGTATCTATGAAGCAAGTGAGCTTTTATTTGGATGAATTATTGTTATGTCTAATATCACAATCTTTTTAGCACCTATTATATAATTTTAATTACTAGTTGTATATTTAATTGAAAAGTAATAATTGTTCAATCACCTTCAGGGTTTTGGGTTTTACATTGAGATCTTTGATCCACTTGGAGTTGAGTTTTGTACAGGGTGACAAGTAGGGGTTTAATTTTGTTCTTCTATAAATGGTGATCCAGTTTTGCCAGCACCATTTTCTGAAGATGTTTTCCTTCCTCCACTGAGGTTTTTTTGCCCATTTGTCAAACATGAGGTGGCTGAAATTGTATGAGCTCAAGTTTTGATCTTCAATTTTGTTCCACCATTGCTCAACAGGTCTGTTTTTGTGCCAGTAGCAGGCTGTCTTTGTGACTATGGCCCTGTAATACAGCTTGGAGTCTGGTAGAGCAATCCCCCCTGTATTGCATTTTTCATTCAGGGTTGCTTTAGCTATTCAGGGTATTTTGTTTTTCCATATGAATTTAAGGATTTTTTTTCCAAGTCTGTGAAGAAGCTCATGGGGATTTCGGTTGGGATTGCATTGAATCTGTATATCAATTTGGGTAAAATGGACATTTTTACTCTATTAATTTTTCCAATCCATGAGCATGGGAGATCTTACCATCTTTTAATGTCATTTTTAATCTCCTTCTTCAGGGGTTTAAAATTTTTGTTATAGAAATTGTTGGTATCTTTGGTTAGATTTGTTCCCAGGTATTTTATTATTTTTGAGGCTATTGTGAGTGGGAAGGTCTTCTTATATTCCTTCTCTACTTGTGTATTGTTGGTAACAACCTATAAGACATAGATGTAGGAAAAAAGACTTTCTTAATCAGACAGAAGCTGCACAGGAAATAAGGTCAACAGTCGACAAATGGAACCTCGTCAAACTCAAAAGCTTCTGTAAAGCAAAAGAAACAATCAAGCAAGTGAAGAGAAAACCCACAGAGTGGGAGGAAATCGTCATCTGTGATTCATTTGACAGAGCCTTAACGTCAAGAATATATAGACTACTCAAAACACAAAGAAGAAAACAAATGATCTATTCAAAAGATGGAGTAAAGAGATGAACAGAGACTTCACCAGTGAGGAAGTAAAGTTGGGTGAGAAACATCTTTAAAAGTGTTCAGCATCATTAATAAGGAAATGCAAATTAAAACCACTCTCAGATATCATCTCACTCTGATACTGCTGGCTAAGATCAAGAACACAAAATACACCAAATGCTGGAGAGGTTGTGGGGAAAGGGGAACACTCATCCACTGCTCTTGGGAATGTAAACTTGTACAACCATGATGGAAAGCAATGTGGAGAGCCCTTAAAAGACTCAAAATGAGCCTACCACCTGACCCAGTCATACCACTCCTGGGTATACACCCACAAGACTCATCCTACCACAAAGATACATGCACATCTATGCTTACTGCAGCTCTCTTCACAATAATGAGGAGCTGGAACCAACCCAAACCCCCCTCAACTGATGAGTGGATGTTAAAAATGTGATACATCTACACAATGGAGTACTACTCAGCAGTAAAGAAAGATGACATCATAAACTTTGCAGGTAAATGGATGGAACTCTAAGCCATTATGTTGAGTGAAATAGCACAGTCCCAGAAAAACAAGTGGTGTATGGTCCCCTTCATTTGTGGATGCTAACACCAAATCCCCAGGTGAAAGGCAAGCTGAACAACATTATTGTTATATTTCTGTTTATCTGAAAGCAACTATGTTGTTATAATGTAAATCTCTTAATAGACTCTAGAATCGATCCACTACTTACTTTCAGAGTCTGTAATTACTGTATATGAGTGGAAAGTATGTATTCATATTTTAGAGTAATATAAAATTAAAGGAGGAAAATGTGAATTCTTAAACATTAAAAAAAGACTGAGAGAAAGATGCAGGACAGTTATGGCAGAATGCATTGTTAGGACTAGGTCAGAAAGAAGTTAATCAAAAGGAAGGGGTTAACTATGCAGGAGCAACTCTCGAGTTGAAGCGGGTCTGGTTCCCATAGTTATTCCCTCCCACCTTGAGTTGTTACTTCCCAGAGCTCCCTGAGGTCAGGGTGAACTTTCCCTGCCCTGTAGGAGTGCTTCTCACCCCCTAAGGAGCCCATTACTCTCCAAGGGACTTCACACTGCTAAACACAACCATTTTTTCAAACAAAGGGGTACAGAACAGGTGGAATGATCCAATGAAAGAATGCCTGGTCTGCAACCACCAAGACCCCACCAATCAGCTTAAAGGTCACCACTGCTTGCATTGTGTTTCTATAGCCTTGCAATTGTGTATGTATGATGTCACCAAATTCCTCTAGTTTGTGGCTTTGGCTTTAAAAGTTCTCTGTAACAGACAGTCAGGGTCACGCTCATCCTTGCGTTGTGTCCCTAACACATCAACAATTGGCTCCCTTGATGTGTCAGTTTTCTTAATTGGGTTCTGGTGCACCATCAAATTAAATAAATTTCGTATTAATCTGTGGCCCCTCGTTAGTTAATTTTGTGAGTGTGGCAGTTTGAGTCCAACAGCATGACCTGGGGTGGGGTGGGGGGAAGGGAAAGTGAAATAAAAAGAAAAGTAATAATTGTATATATTAATGGGGTTTAAAATGATATATCAACACATGTATACATTGGGCAACCAACAAATCAAAGGAAATAACATGTCTGTCAACTGAAATATTTAGTATATCTTTGGGATAACAACATTTTGAAATCTTTTTGTTGTTTTTAAATGTACATGAACATATTATTGTTAAATATAGTCACTGTGTTCTATAATAGAACATTAGAATTTTGTTTCTAGGTTGTACTTCCAGTTTCTCTGGTAGATCTTGAGCCTAAGTCTCTGATTCATTAACTTTTGCTGAAGTTGATATAATCTTCAGCTCTTACTGTGAATCAAATGGACCTTATACAAACACATTGCCAATAATTTTCTCATATACAGCTAGCCATTTTTGATAAAATTCTGTTAATAAGTATTCTTATTCCATTCAGCCACATTGAACCACACTGTGCTTTGAAGACCTGTAACGGGTATCTCTAAACCTGCTATGCTGCTCTGGACACTACTACATTATCTGCTAGGTTGTTTCTTTTTTTTTTAATTTAATTTTTATTGATGCTTTGTGCATTTCATACATTATTTTCCAATTCAGTTCAGGCTTATTTCCCTTTCCCTTCCCCCCACCCCCACCCCATCCCAGATCATGCATTCTGCCATAACTGTCCTGCATCTTTCTCTCAGTTTTTTTTTTTTCATTTTTTAGCTATAAGTGATAATCCATGAGTACAAGCATCCTTCGTGCAAAACCAATCTGCAGGCTGTTGTGCCCAAACCCCTACAGCCCCACCATCCAGCGGGGGGTGACAGGTTGTTTGTTCAATCAAGTTGATCAAATGAGTGTCTAGACTACATTGCTGTAGTTTCACCATTCACCCCAATCGCAGCCCTTACATTCTACCACGCCCCCAAGTGTACAGATGGCCTCTGGAATGCCAGAGAGTGTTACCAAAGGCCACTAAACCAATAAAGCAAATACAGGTCTCCCTGAGTCAAGCAAGACTCCACCGTCAGCACCAGCTACACCTCACCTGCCTGGAAATACTGTGCAGCAGAGGCAGCCATGTGCCTGTATATCCCAAATCTAATTGGCTATTGGCTCTCTCCTTGGAGGAATAACCCATGGCTGATGCCACAAGCTTACATCCTCTACAGGTTAGGAGATGTTATAAGCCACAGGTTGTTTCTTTGGAAGCTATTGCTGAACTCTTTTAGTCTCAGGATGTGTGAAAGAATTTTCTAAGGGAATCAAAACAAGATGGGATGGACTGAGAATTTCTAGATCCCTGCTAGCGTGACCTAACACGTTCCTCTTGGATACTTCCCTTCTTCACTGGCCAGATAAGATCCCAGTAAGTCCATGTCCCAGATGAAATGAGACACCGGTTTTTATGTAGCACTGTATTAAGCTATGTTTGCCCATATATGTTGTAAATAGGAACAGTATGCATGTTAAGATCAAAATACACTTAGTGCCAGCAAGTTGACTCTGTAGGCAAAGGCATTTGATGAAAAGCCTGAGAACCTGAGTTCAAGATCAGAACCCACATGGTAGGAGAGAAGTTATTCCCATAAGTTGTCATCTGATCTCCAAATGTACAACATGACTTACACAAAGACACGAAAAATATGACAAAATGTTAATACATGTGTTTATTGTATATGTTCTATGTTCTATGTATAGTGCACTAGAAACAGAAGATAGAGTGTTGAATAAGACAAATATATGCTATCCAAGTGTTTATCTTCTGTAAGTTTAGTACTCATCAGGACAAGTTTCTGCAAGATTCCCAGTCCTTGGTCTATTGTTTTTATTCCCCAAGGAAATACATTCAAACATCATACATTAATAATCCAGTAGTTTCTACAATCATTCCCACAAAAATAAAAATGTGTGTTTTTAAGAAAACCAGGAGTAAAATTGATGTTCATTATTATCCACTCACACACCTATGCAATTGATTACCAGTGAAAGAAGAAATAATTAGCACTGGAAAGATGGCTCAGTGGTTAGGTGCACTGCCTGCTCTTGCAGAGGGCTCAGATTCAATTTCTACCACATACATCGAAGCTAAAAAATGCTCCAAACTCTAGTTCCAGGGGATCCAATGCCGTCTTCTCACCTCCATGGGCATTTCAATGCCTGGGTTGGCCTATCTAAATGAAGGGATACACTCACACCCATAAAATAAAAAGATAAACTATTGAAAAGAAGAAATAATTATTTTATTATGATTTTATTTTCTACCATTATCTTTGAAAATGTAAATTCCAGGCTGGACTGACATAGGCATCCTTCTATTTTTATTGTTTCAATATTTTAATGTTTTTCGAATGTCATGCAATGTAATTTAATATTTATTTTCCCTCCCATATCTTCATCTGCTCTTAACAAAACTCCACTAAATATCTGTACTACAATATATAAGTAATATATTATATAAAAATAAATAATATGTAATTATATAAATATATAATAAATTATATTTATATCTATTAAAGAGTCAAGTTTGTGTCCCTAATTGCTGTTTGGTATGGGTACATTCATTGGAACCTGGTCAACCTGCTAAGGCTCTCACCCTAAAAGAGATTAAATTCCCTTCCCAGTAGCCATCAGTTGCCATTAGTTCATCAGGTACAGTTAGGGTTTCTTACTCATTTCCTACATCTATGTTGGGATTTTGTCTGGTTTGAGATTATGTGGGATTTTGTCCATGCTGTAACCTTTGCTGTGAGTTCATGTTAGTAACTGACCAGATGTCTGGAAAACTACTTCCTTGTGATCGTCTCCCTCCTCTGACACTTACAAACTTTATGCCCCTCTTCCACAATTATTCCTGAATATTATGAGGAAGAAGTTTAATCTAGGTGGTATATTCAAGGATAAGTACTCTGAAACCTCTTATTCTCCACACGTTGGCCAGTTTCTGTTCTCTGTGTCAGTCACCATCTGCTGTATAAATAAGCGTGCTTCTCTGCTGACAGTTGAGAGAAGCGTTAATCTACAGGCTTAACAATAAGTTACTAGAAATCAGTTTAATACTCTATATACTTAGAAAAATTGTTATTAAATTTTCCCCATATTCTATGGGAAGTGATAAATATAAAAATACATTCTAGTAAGCATTTATATTATTTTATTATTAAAGTTTTGTGTTTTTTTTTTTTTTTTTACTTCACAAGCTGTGATAATTTTTTTCCGTACAATTTGAATTAGTTGTTTTACATTTTCTGTAGGGTACAGGCAAAGTCATCCTGGGGGTGTAGAAGAGTAATAGGAAAATGATAGAAAATCCCTTGGTGACTGAGAATGGAAAAGGTCCAATGTCATGACAGGCCCAGGACCATGTGTGGAGGCAAGATTATAGCTGGCACTCAAGGTAAGTGAGAAGTTTATTCCTGAGAAGCAGTCTTCCCATGACTAGAAACTGAAAATGATAGAAGCCTTCTCTCTTGCCAACATAAGTCCAACACTGAGTGAAAGCCACCGCCATGCACAACCTGGGAGCTGGAGGGGAGGACTTGTGATGAGAGTAAAACTCCAGGTCACAGGAGGGGACCAGAGCTCTGGGTTAGTGGGAGGAGACCACAACTCCAGCTCATGAAAGAGACAGCAGCTCCAAGTTAAAGAGCTGCTGGTTCACAGAAGGGGGTCAAAACACTGTTTCATAGGAGAGGAACACAGCTTCAGCTCACAGGAGATGACCTCAGCTCCAGCACTTGAGAGGCAACCACAGCTAAGTTTCAAGTTAAGGGAATATAGCTCCATGTTCATGGGAGAAAACCAGATTTCCAGGCTCATGAGAGGGAGCACAACTCCAAGATCATGGGAAAGGACCACAAATTCAGGCTCATGGAAGACAACCACAACTCCAGTTTTATAGGAAGAGACAGTAGCTCCAGGTTCATGAGAAAGAACCATAGCTCTATGCTCACAGGACTGGTCATAATTTCAAACACACTAGTTCCTACTATTTTCCTATCTCTATTGCT
Organism: Rhizomys pruinosus; assembly: GCA_009823505.1. NCBI lineage: Eukaryota > Metazoa > Chordata > Mammalia > Rodentia > Spalacidae > Rhizomys > Rhizomys pruinosus. The sequence continues at coordinate 942,154 of VZQC01008131.1, forward strand.
TTATGCCCATGATTGTACTAGTGTGTAAGAAAGGCCATTTTCGCTCTGTGTGGCAAATGAAACAGTTACTTGATTATTTGAATTTCTCACTAAAGGGTCATCAGTATGGGAGAAAACCACTTTTCCCATTATTGTAAGGAGACAGATGGAGTGTTCTCTTTCTTTCCAATGGCTTTTTGGGTGTCTATTGTTTTCACATCAACCTCCATGGCTATGGAAATCAAGTAACAAGAAAAATCTTACTGGAGTCATGATTAAGTCTTTGCACAGTCCACCCACTCCTCTCTAGTCCAAGATCTGTGACTGCCATTGATTCTGCAGAGCCCATGGCTATACCACCACCAAAATGACTTTCCATTTATTTCTTTACTTGCCGGGTCCTGCATTCAAAATTTTGAGATCAATATAGAAGCTCTTAAGGTCAAGAAAATATTTGTCCTGGGTGAAAAAGTTTCTCACATGGACTCAGCCTTTTGGCAGATGGCCCACCCTGAGCCCCAAGGCCAGGTGCCTCGGGCATGCCTCATTCTGTCCTCTTGTCTAAGCACCTTTGATCTTTACAATCTCTTTTGTTTAGTTTTTATTTAAATCTGTAAGCATTTATTATGTTCTATATTAATCATATTCACCAACAAATCCTCTCTAACTCCTCCAAGATCTAGCCCCACCTTCCTCTTCCCTAACTTCATTTACTCTATATGAATAATCCCTCAATTCCAATTTGTCATGTTTATATATGCCCAGGATTATTTCAACCACTGGAGAGTGGTTGACCTACCAGGAACCATATCCTTAAAGAAACCCTGATTCTTTCTTCCCCAGAAGCCATCATCTGTCCATAGCTCCTCAGTTAATGGTGGAGGTTCATGAACCACTTCCTACTCCATGTGAGATTGTTCACTGACCTGATGGTGAACAGTCTTGTGAAGGCGACCACAGTTGCTCAGAATGCCTGAATACACCAATCCTTCCAAGTCTCAAAGACACTGTAGGAATGAAACTTTGCCTGGCTCGAGGCAGGACCTGTAAGACTTGTCCTGTAAAACCTCCAAGAGAGAGAGAGTTATCTGATATTTCTGTGAGTTATCTCTAGCTCCAGAAGGCCAAGATATTACAGTGTTTTTTTGCCTTGCCTATCTCTGCAAAGTTCCAGAACCAGATGACCCCTTCCCTTGAGGTATTGAGCAAAATGTCAAGCCTCTAGTTTACCAGTTGCACAAACAGGAGCTCTGCCCCTCCAATGATTTTTCCTCGTTTGAAGATCTTCTATTATTTGTTATCCTGATTCTTCCTAGTCACTGCACCACATTGAGACAGCTTCTAATCATCCATTTTAACATGGAACCCACTTTTATATCACCAATTATTTATAATTACTTTTTTGGTTTTTTTCCTTGTTCTTTTTTGTAAATTGTCATATGAAGTATTAGGGTTTTTCATGGCATTTCCAAACAAACATTTGTTGTTTATTCTAACCCCTCCTCCCTATCCCTCAGTCTCTTCCTTGTACATTTCCTCCTATCAGTCTCCATTCCACTTTCATGTCATATGTGTCCTTTTACCATCCTCTCCTTTCTCAATATCAGTTTTCCCCTCCCATTATTTCCTTTACAGTTTCCTAGCCTTTACCCATAGTCGCATTTATTTATGTACATATATCTATATCTATAACAATATCTCTATCTCTATATGTATCTCTACCTCTATCTCTATCTATCCCTGTCTGTCTCTCTCTTTATATATATATATCTATATATCATATATATATATATATATATATATATAATAGATATGTGTTTGTTTTAAAAGCTATAATATATACATATGTGTGTGTGTTTTAAAAGTTAGAATCCACATATAAGAAATTACATGTTAATTTTGTCTTTATGAGTCTGGGTCACCTTGCTTAAAAGAAGACTTTCTAGATCCATCCATTTCTTCCAAGTATCGTAACTTTATCTTATTTACACTAGAAGACATCCCATTGCATGAATGCACATTTTCTTTATACATTATTTTGTAGATGAGAAGCTAGGCAGGTTTCATGCTTTTGTTATTGTGAATATAATAGCAATGAATATGAATGTGAAACTAGTTTTGTGGTAAGGGATAGAGTCCTTTGAGTAGATGTCCAACAGTTTAATAGCTGGCTTATATGGTAGTTCTATTTTTAATTTTTTAGACACCTCCATTTTTATTTTGATATATAATATACTACATTATACTTCCCCATTAGTGAATATGGTTCTTTCATAAAAATGACAGCACCAAAAATGACAAAGTACCTATATGTTTGGATTTCAGTATGGAAGAAGTGTTGGTCATGTTAATTAAATTAATCTGATCCAGGCTTTGACAACATTCTGTAAGTTGTGAAAATGCGTTGAGTGTGATGTCAGACCCAGCTGGATGTCAACAAGTATCCACGTGAATTGACCTCATAATTCATTGAAACTATCAAATTCAATTCAGAGCAACCTCCCTTTTTGGTAATAAATCACCAGGTTCCACCTCAGTGCTATAGGATTTTTTACTAATGATTTATCATACAAATAAATAAGAAGAAAATGTCTCCAACAACATAATATGCATAATGTGAATTTTAATTAGAAAGCAATTTAGATATTTATTTAGGCCATGCTCATGTGCAAGTTATTTCTAATGATGGAAAGCTGATTTTGTGGAACTAATTATGATAAATTACTAACAGTGGTTGCAAACATTAGGTGTTTATCTAAATTGATCAATAAACCAAATGCCAAGCTTATATATAGCTATGATAGCTTTATATGAACTTCTCATTTTTGAAAGTTTTCCCCATTACCCCTATTTTTTAACAAAGTATGAGTCTCCTGCCGGGCGTGGTGGTGCACACCTTTAATCCTAGCACTCGGGTACTGTTTAAATACCTATCTAATTGCGTGTGCTTCATTAGTAGGATCAAAAGGCTATATATTATACTGTTTAAATACCTATATATCTAATTGCATGTGCTTCATTAGTAGGATCTGAAGGTTATGCCTGGACAAGCTGGCAGCCCATGAAAGAAAACAGCCAGAATGGACTAGAGACCAAGACAACAGCTCCAGAGAAAGTAGACTGTTTTGCTTCTCATCCACCTGTGCCCCTTTTCTAAGCCTAGGGAACAATCTGCGGAAGAGGGGGAGCGGTAGAATGTAAGGGCTGGGATTGGGGTGAATGGTGAAACTACAACAATATAGACTGGACACTCATTTGATCAACTTGATTGAACACACAAGCCCCCCCTGCTGGATGGTGGGACCCATGAGCTGTGTGTGTTTGGGCACAACTGCTTGCAAATTGGTTTTACATGAAGGATGCTTGTACTCACAAATTATCACTTATTGTTAAAAAATGAAAACAAAACAAAACAAAACAGAGAAAGATGCAGAAAAGTTACAGCAGAATGCATGATCTGGGATGGGTAGGGGTGGGGTGGGGGGAAGGGAAGGGGATATATGCCTGAACTGAATTGGAAAATGATGTATGAAATACACAAAGCATCAATAAAAATAAAAATAAAAGTATATGTCTCCCAAGAGCATTTAAATCTTGTCAGCAGTGACAAAGTTGCCTAAAAATAAAGACATAGAGGTCCCTATTTCCTTAGATTTGGGACTCTGGACTTTCCTATAGTGTACTTAGTTCTCAGAAGAACCATGATGCTAATACAGTGTTGAAATATCCCAAGTAAGCTTTGCTTTTCTCAGAAATCGATTTTATTTTGGTACAAGAGGTGCTGAGCTTGATGGGAAGCCCGTTAGATGAAAATTTAATTTTGCAAATTGTTTATTTAATCTCACATTCACTGTCAGTGCAAAAAATAAAAGCTATTTCCATATGGCTGAAAATCAAGTACAAGAGAAATGTACTTAGAATCATATGAAGTCCATTTTTAAATGAGCTAAATAAATGGAATTTTGTCATCCAAAATATTCTAGCTTAAGAGTGAAGATATTTTGTACTTGAGACCTCCTCACAAAAGCACCTTGGTTCCATACATTGTTAAATATTCTAGAGTCAGTAAGACTTTCCACTTTTCCCCAATATTTAGAAGGCATAAATCACAATGGAAAAAAAATACTATGCCCATAAATAGGAGGAACCAGCTGGCCATATTATGCTTTAGGCATGTGGTTCGTTTTTTTTCTTATTAAGAACCGTAAAACTTATAATCATTAATTCAAATCTGTAAAGTTCACCACTCATTTTATGAGATAGATACAAGAAAGATAAAAATGAAGCAACCTATGCATCTTTGTCTAATCCTACTCCATCATTCCAATCCTCCCTCATTGTTCCAAAGTAAACACTTTTATATATTTGGTGCATCCTATTTCTTAGAATATTTTTTCTATTATTAACACAAATTCCTGTGTATATAAATAAAAATATTGTTCTATATTTTATGGAATATGATTCCTGAATTTTTTTTCTTTTATTTATTCTGCATTGTGGGTTTTGTTGTTGCTGTTGTTGTTGTTGTTGTTGTTTTGTTGAAACATGTTGTCACACATGGGTCTCCCTGAATTAGTTTTTTATATATTTTTGTCTTTTTGAGACAGGATCTCCCTGCAACACCAGCTGTTCTGAAACTGACTACTTAGACCAGGCTGGTGTTGAACTCACAGAGATCGTCCTGCCTTTGCCTCCCAAGTGCTGGGATTAAAGGTGTGTACCAATATGCCTAGCATTAATTTGTATTTCTCTAAGTATTCCACACTTTTTGTACACTGCAAATTTGTAACCTTTATATCTGAACACTCAGTTTTTTGCACTTTATGGAACTTTAATCGTGTTTTGTGGTACTCATGTGCCAGAGTTCCTCTGAAGAGTATATGCAGGCATGGAATTATCATAAAATTATATGGATATGTATAGATCTTTATCAAATAATGCCAAATGATTTTACAGAGTACACCAGTTCACATACCCATAAACAGTTAAAGAAGTTTTATTTTGCCCTTTTGCTCAGAAAGTTAATCCTTTTTACCTCAATATTACTTGCTGGCCCATTTCCTATAATACTTATATTTAATCTGGCTCAAAAGTAGTCATTGGAATTATTTGTTAACCACCGTTGGAACAAAATGAATTACTTCAGCCTTCTAATTCATAGGTCACCCCTTGTCAGGATAAAATGTTGAGAGAGATATTCATCATTGGTAAATTCTCTGATTCCCTCTCTCCTTTTAACTCTCACTGATCTTATTTCTCTTCTCTGAGCACAGTTATGTTGAGATCAGTCATCACTTATTCTCTAGACTACTCCCAGTCTCATAACAGCTTACCTGTCCATTGCTTACTTATTTATCCTTTCTGTGAGCCTTTAAATTATTGACCCATATATGTATAGTAGCTATAATTTTCAAGATACTGTGAGACAGGATTTAAAATGGAATCCTTTTGTAGAGTTAGACTGAAGTTCAGTTTAGATTAAACAAGTCTTATACCTCTTGTGGTGTATGTTCTAATGTTTCTGTAAGGAAAGCTCAACAATTAAACGAAGGTGAGAAAAGAACATATATCCATTAAGTACATAATATAAGCTAATGTATCCATGTATGTAAGTGACATGCTTACTTGTATGTAACATATTTGTACAATAATACTATCATCACTGCTCTAATGTAGAATCAGTTAAATGTAAGTCGACATGTATGGAATGCCCCACCAGTATGTTCCAAGCATAAAAATGTTGTCTCTCTTTTCACTTTCATAATAATACCATCAGGCAAGGATTACTACTTTTTTACATTGAATAAATCTCAGATAAAATCAGCACCTTACCAATATGTGATCCTTAGTGATATAAGATTCAAACACTGATCTAGCTCAACAAACCCATAGCTTCTTGTGGCTGATAATAGGAATTTTAAACACCACGAGCCAGACAAGGAAAATGAAGTGTTCCTCTCAAAGCCACTATGTTCAGCCTAGACAGACAGAATGTAATTTGCTGATGTGATATTTGCCAGGAAAACATCAAAGGAATATTTAATCACTAGGAGAAGGCTGAAGTTCCAATGCCTATAATAGATGGTGACTCCTTCAGGACAAGGTCATGATGCACAAACCTTGATACACTGCCCAGTCTAGTTTCGTGTTTTGAGAGCTAAAGACTGACCTCTGGATTCAGGATGTGTCCATAGAATGTTTTTCCAGGATGTCCTACTGAAAGGTAGGACCATATCAAGTTCTATTTCTTTTATTTTTTAAAAAGTTCAAAATATATTTTAATTGAAATTTTTTGCATTTCATGAAGAACGTACCAATCATCTTTATACCCTCTTCTCCACTGGCACCGTCCCATATCCTCCCCACCGGTTTTCATACATTCTGTTATCTATGTCAGGGCTTATCAAGTCAAGTTAGTGTTCTCCGATGTCCCTCAGTGCAAAGTTACTTTTCAATGTGCAGGACTTCCCTGGACTTAGCAGCTGCCAAGGAAATTGGGTAAAAGTAAAAATTGACATGATACAGTCAATCCTAGAGTATCAATAGTGGCAGTTGGCAACAATCTTGCTTCCTTTGGAAATAATTTGCAAATCATGTCACTGTTTAAATGTTATCTCTTCTGAGAAGACTTCCTTCACTGCTCAAGATGGGGTGGACACTCAATGTATTCCCACAAGCCCCTGGGTCATCCACACCACAGCACTGACAATACTGCATTATAATTTATCATCCTTACTATGTGTATTTTCCTCCAATATTCAGAATTCAGAGCGAGGTAGTGCCAAACTCATTATTTCACTTACATTTTTCAGGATTAACATGTTGGATAAAAAAATAGATATTCAGTAGACATAAGGTGAATGAATCAATGAGTGAATGAATAACTGAAAATAGGGTTAAAGACTATATTCTCATTTTTTTTTCCAAAAGCAAGTCAAATAGGTTCAGACTGAAGCATTACAAGAAGCTATAATAGAAAGCAAGATATTATTGATGTTCAAAATATCAATAAATGTTAGCACTTCCTATGTGCCAGGTATCATTTTACTTTCTGTTAACACATTTAATTCTCACAAAATCTTATGAGATAGATGTAATCATTATCCACACATTTAACAGACAATAAAATTGAAACAGAGGCAATTACTCACCCAATGTCATTTGTCTAATAATTGTTAAAGTTTTAATTTGTACCCAAACTTTCACAAAATCAGTCCTATTAGCTACCTGGGTAAATCATGGTATTATAGATGACTTTACAAACAGACTCTGTATTATTTGAGAGATGTGACCCTTCCCATGGATCTGTATTCCTGGAGTTAATAACACATTTTACATTTTCTAAAAAGTGTCATGCTAAACTCTTTATACAAGAAGACATGTGTCTGAATCATTTTGACATTTTTCTTTGGATAAATTATCTTAGCTTGAGCTCTGTCATTAGAAAAAAATGGGTAAGAAATTCCAGGTCTGACACTTACTAATAAATCCTTAAATATACTACTAAAATCTAAACCTATTTGTTATGTATAAAGAGATAATGTTTGTGTCTATTCCCAAGAATTCTCTGAGTACCAAATTCAGCAGACTCTGTAATGTCATTAGTATAGTACCTGACATAGAGAGACCTTGCCACGAATATATGTAAATGTAAATATGCGACATATTTACTGCTTTTGAAAAATGAAGATCCTAGCACACATTTCCCCTGAGTGTTGTGAGGACTAGAGGAGAATAAAGTATGCTAAGCAACAAGCTATATCATACTATTTCCTTCCTCTTCATCTGATTTTTCTCTTTCCTCATTTACAGTCCAGCTTTAAACTTACCACTGTACTAAAACGAGGCTTTCAAAGGTCAGCTATAACTTCCAAAATGCCAATTATAACGCTCCATTCCTCAAATATCCACTTTGCCCTGTCTGCTACTTCCTTTTTATTGACCACCTCTGTCTTAATTTTTTTCCTTCTTGGTTAGTCTAAAATTGCATTCTCTTCTCAGTTTTACTGTTACATGGAGCTATCTCTTGAACAAAAAGCTCTTCTCTTTCAAACTTTCAACTTTGCCCAAGGTTATAGCCCTGGAAAATACTAGTTCTCACTGAACACACCTTTGATGTACAAACATATGCATTCCTACAGTTATCCAAATTCATTCTGTGTGAATGTGTCTCAGAGCTATAACTTTGATCTTAACTTCAACTAAGTTCAAGTTCTAAATTCCCATTTCCTGCTAGATATTAAACTTGTCATCTATTCTGTCTTGCTACTTATGTTAATATCTCTTCCTATACCTCCTGTTTTCACTTGATGATCTCCCAACCCTAGGAATCTACCAATGCTTGGAACTCAAATAACCTCAATGACAGCCTTTGTTAGGCATAATTTGAGTGATAGTGATTACCTCACTGATCTCAGTCTCAATTTCTTCCCTCCCATCATTCAGTTGGCTTCAAGTTCATAGACTAAGTCACTCTCAATGTACAACACATGAATACTAGAAAAACGAATTTATAATGTAAATGCTTTAATTGAGCATTACTACATTCAAAATTCTATTTATTATTTTCTTCTTATATGGTATTTATTAATCTTTTATGTGTATGAGTGTATTACCTGCATGTAAGTGAACCCATGTCATACAATGTCTATGGAAGTCAGAAGAAGGCATCAGATCCCCTGTAACTGGAGTTATGGAAGGTTCTTAGCCATCATTTGGGTGCTGAGAACTAAACCCAGGTCCTCTGCAAGAGTAGTCAGTGGTCTTAACTGCTGAGTCAACTCTTCATTTGCTGAGCCATGTCTTCATCCCTTAAATTCAAAATTCTTTACTAATGTGACCCACATGTAAACTTAAAAATATTATTTTTATATAGGTATTTAAGCAGCACTAATAGTTATGGTAGGTTACTTTAGCATAGACACATGTTTGGATATGTTAATCCATGAATTACATTTTCCCCCCTGTTAAATATGACAGGGTCTTACTGTGGCTTATAACATCTCCTAACCTGTAGAGGATGTAAGCTTGTGGCATCAGCCATGGGTTATTTCTCCAAGGGGAGAGCCAATAGCCAATTAGATTTGGGATATACAGGCACATGGCTGCCTCTGCTGCACAGTATTTCCAGGCAGGTGAGGTGTAGCTGGTGCTGACGGTGGAGTCTTGCTTGACTCAGGGAGACCCATATTTGCTTTATTGGTTTAGTGGCCTTTGGTAACACTCTCTGGCATTCCAGAGGCCATCTGTACACTTGCATGTGNAAAGATATAACAAAATAGAAAGTAAAAAAGGACAAGCACAAAGATGACCAATCAGCTACAAACAAAAGACATGTGGGTAAGAGCTCATCAAACTAGGAGCTGATACAAGAGACTTATTATTCTATAAACTGAAACTGTCATTAACTTAAGACTTGAAAGAAATAGAATCTATGATGGGGGGGCGCTTTGTGCCAGCTATAACGGAGTACTATTAGTCAATCACAATAGTCTAATTGTATCATTCATGTGTGTCGCTTAAAGCCTGTCTTATCGACGTTAAATCAAAATTAATAGGGGCAAATAGATTTCGCACAACATTCAAGAAACTAAAAACCATACTGCTGTATAAGATCATACTACGCTGCACTTGGGGCACGTGAGAAGTTAATTACTTGGAAGCGTAGCGAAAAACTCCTTGAAGCAACCATAAATTAAAAGATCGTCAGAAATGATTACCTAAAATTGTCTACCAGGTCTAAGGTGAGAAAGGTTAAGTTTTGAGTGGTAGAATAAGGGAACCACATCATACATATATCGTCACTTGGGCCGCACTGGAGAGCTTGTGATAGCAGATACAATATTTCCACAGGCACCAATGCGTCGTGAGTTTGGGGGGCTCCAATGAATGACACGGTCAATGGCTCAGTGGGAATTCGGAGTGCAAAGATATAACCATGCGCTCGCGATATGGAGATAGTTTTGCGTTAGGGTCCTCTCGCGTATATGTGGTCAGGCGTAGGACTTATATAACAGACTGAACTTCATTAGAGTGAGTAAGCCCAGTTGGTTAGGTGTAGTTGTAATATCCTCTCAGCATGTGGATACAGATGGAGTTCAGTATACAGTGTTGAGTAGCCTTCAGCCCCCCTCGAAGGGCTCTTACAAGAGTCGACATAGATCACTTTAATGAATGAATATCCGAGACCTATACAGTAATTGACAAGAAAGATGCTCTGGAGTTTCGGGGTCTACAACAATACAAGCTTGAAGTCCATGAGTCTAGTAATCAAAGTTATGGCAGACCTTATTGATTACACTTGTACACACCACTTAGTAACCAATGAGAGTCAATTCACTAGACCGTCTCCCTGCAAGAGCTCAAGCGTATCCAAAACAAACATAACCTCCAGGCACGAAAAGCTCAATCCGACAATTCTTGGTCACGGAACGTAGATATATATATATGGTAAAGACATGTATGACTCAAACGTGGATCTAAGAACATGAAATAAAGAATAACAATTACTATGTTAAAGGGAGGGAAAATTAGGTGGCCCTGGATGGAGCCAGAGACAAAGGAAGAGTAAAGAAGGGAGAGGAGAAAAGATAGCAGACGACGAGCACGATGACAGTGAGAGACCGAGATGATAGTGAAACACATTCCAAGTGAACAGAGTAATATTACAAGAACATCTCTAACGATGATGCCTCTCCACTGTGGTTGATGAGCCCTAGGACAATAATTTTACACGCCGGGTTACACACGAGAGAGAGTATGTGTCTTAGCTGGGTGTGGACATGTGCACGACTGACCACTTCTACTAATCCTAGACAGCACTGTGAAAAGTGCAGAGATGCAAAGGGTCGGCGATCTACGTGTTGAGGTTACTAAGAGTACCAGTACCAAGTGATCTTACATAACATGAGCCTTCAGGTATACACACCAACTTAAGAATAAGAACTCAGGGTACCCGACACCCCGCTGATCTCATAACGATACTAAAAATGTAAGTAAAGGAATGGACAGTAGGCTATAACTACATAAACTTCAATCAATAAATAAAAAGAGCCTCGTGAGTTCCCTATTCGCAGTTAATGAAAAGCAGAGATGGCCAGCCCTGTTGAAACAGAATCCGATAACATAAGTAGTAAGGATAGTCACAAGAGAGAAGTAAATACGATTGTACATACAAGAAAAATTTGAGTCGACTAATCACAGTGTGTTTAAAATATAACAATACTTAAGAATTGGTGTAAAATCTTACATTTTTTATGTGATAAAGGGCACAATTTAATGTGCATGACGTGGGGATCACATGATTTAGTCATTTTTTTTTTTCCAATTCAGTTCAGGGCTTACTTCTCCCTCCTCTCCAATGTGGAAGCCCACAAACTCGCCCCACCGTTGGGGGGTAAAACCATTCCCGGGAGATGCCAGGGCAGTCTCCTAGAAATTTGCCATAACAGGCCCTCTCTATCTTTCCTCTCAGGTCTTGTTTTGGGTTGTCAATTATTATAGCTACCACAAGTCATAATCCCAGTGGAGAGTACTAAGGCCAATAACCTTATACATACCGCAAATAGCGCAGAATCATGCAAGGCTGTAACTGTAGGCCCACCACGACGGCTACAGCGGGATTGACTCACATACAAACCTCAGTGAGAGAGGGTGTGTACAGGGTTGTTTGTTCAATCAATTTGAGTTAAGAGAAGAGTGTCCAGACTACATTGCTGTACAATTTATTCAGACAATCAGTACACTTCACCAATTTCACCCCATACAGCAGTGGTGGTTCTCCTTAACGGTTGCGTACCACGCCTCTCAACCCAAAATGAACTTACCTGCGCGCGTGTGCTCTTCCAGGCTAGATGTGTTCCCCTACAGGCTTTCTTGAAAAGGGGCATCAGTGAGAAAGCGGAATTTGCGGTAGAGGTAAAACAGGAACCATCTCTACTCTGGAGCTTGTTGAACTTGATGCTACTGGGCTGGATCAAGCCCTTAGGTGGCTGTAAAATCTCAATCTTCTGTCAAGTGGCGCTGACATTTTGAGAATAAACCAGCCGAACCCTTAATATATACCTTTGAGCGTCCTACTAATTTGTAGCCACTCTCACAACCGCAAGCGGCAAAAAAACAACCTGCTGGCCAGAAGTACCTGCATGTCTAACCATCGTGTGACCCCCTGTATGGGAGCCGACGTCTAAAAGCGAAACTGAGAGAAAGATGCAGGACAGTTATGGCAGAATGCATGATCTGGGATGGGGTGGGGGTGGGGGGGAAGGGAAAGGGAAATAAGCCTGAACTGAATTGGAAAAAATGTATGAAATGCACAAAGCATCAATAAAAATTAAATTTAAAAAATATTATTTTTAACAGTTATCAAATTTTTCTTGTATGTCAATGTATTCTTCTCTTTGGACTATCCTACACTTGTCTCTTTTCACAGGCATCCCTGTTTCAAAAATAAACTCCTCCTTTTTATTTATTTATTTATTTATTTATTTATTTATTTATTTATTTATTTTTGTGAGACAGGGTCTCCCTGTAGCTCTGGCTGTCCTGGAACTCATTATGTAGATCAGGCTGGCCTTGAACTCACAGAGATCCGCCTGCCTCTGCCTCCCAAGTGCTAGGATTAAAGGCATGTGCCACCACACCCAGCTAAGACACTTCTCCTTTAACCCTCCTTAAAAATCCCATCTCAACCACATAGAAATTCTTTAAAATCTCAGGGGTCATCTCTCTCTCTCTCTCTCTCTCTCTCTCTCTCTCTCTCCTTTCTCCCTCCCTCCACACCTAAATTTTACCTCCCTTAAAGATATACAGTTCAGTAGTCTATTTAATATAATAACTACTCATGACCAAAATCATGAGCTTTTCGTGCATGGATAGATTGCAGGGAGCACTGTTTACTCTTTGGGTGTGTAGGTACATATGCATACTTTGTTGCAATCAAGCTTTATATACCCCGAAACTTCAGGATTTCTCAATTCTGTATGGTCTCATATTCTTCCAAAATATGTAGACTTTAGAGCCCTAACTGAACTACTCAACACTGTCTACTGAATAACATGGAGAGGATATTAAATCCATAAACTGCTTACTCACTCTAATAATTCAGTCTTAAAAACTGAACATTAGAAGAAACTATCAACTGAGATAATCTCAGAATTCCACTGGCCTTGCTCACAGCAGCCCTAGACACATCTATTGACAATAGCTGCTCATAAAGCACCGTGGGCAGCCTATAATCATGGGCTTATCATCATTAACTTAACCTTAAAATTTAAACTGACACAATTATGGCAAGCATTAATAATTCTCCACATAATAGTAGTGATAACAGCAGGTGTTTTGTGAAATCTATTGCCCATGTTTCAATAACACATCCTGGATGTTGCATTGAAAATAGTCTCTTAAGTGGAAAAGGAAATATAGATATTCCAGTAAGAACAGTTTAGAATAATAATAGTTTAAATGTCTAGTTTTAAGTTGGTTCTGTCTGTCCTTTACTATTGTAAATCTCTGAGTAGCATCACTTAAAAATCTCGTTTATCAAAAGTACTGGCATGAGATCATCTTACATGATAACACTGTGATCATAGAATGGCTACAGACAAACTAGCTTCTAAAAATCATAGAGGCCCCCAAATTTCAGTAACTTCAAGCTATCAATGTTCAAAATATCATAGTCATTTATTGGTCCATTTCGGAATGGACAATTTAGAAAAAAATTACTGAGCTTTACTGGATAAAAGTAATGTCTTTAGAGTCCCCGTAAACCTTACTTTAAAACTTAGCTGGTTACTTCCCTTTAACAAGGTACTTAGCATCCATCTGCTAAACATCTTATATGGTAAACCTAAGAACACTCATCTTTCATTGGAAGATTATGTGAAATAATATGCTTAAAATAACACACAGTGAATACTCAATATAAAATACCTAGTGTTCCCATTTTGAATTGTTACACAGCATAAGGGAAGAATGTAAATTTTATCTTTGTAAGTTGTAAACTTTAAACTTTATCTTCACGCAGGACTGTTCACATATCCATGGATATATTCAGTAATCTCAGTTGTGTTGACCAGGCAGTGGGAAGCCAATCCCAAAATCCCTGATTTCTTCAGAGCTCACAGTCTAGGCCATCAGTGAAAGATAACCACTATCAGGTGCCATACAAGCCACAATAGAAACAAGTACAGTAGGGCTCAATGATGGCTTTGTGAAGGAGACAGGGCCTAAATTTATAAAATAAAGTGTAACTATTGTCATCATAATACATAAAAAGAGAATTTGCCCTCAGATACACTATGAGTAAGAGCTATATGATTTTTCTGTTTTCACATACATGACTCCCAGTACTCCCACTCCCTCAGATAAAGGCTAATCTTTAGAAATAAAATCACCAGCTCTAGAAAAACTAGCCTGGTGGAATATCACAGACTGTTCATCTTTCTGAAAGAACGAAGAGCCTGTAATATTAGCTATCTCTAATTAGGATTAGCAAATTATTTATATAACCTTTTCAAAAGCCTTTATGATACCAATTAAGTGTACTTAATGCTAAAAAGACAATGTTCCTCTAGCTGAACTTGATGAATTAAAGACATTTTCAGGTTATTAAAGACTAATTCTAAGAGATTTTTAAGATGAAAAAAGATTCAGACTGTCTGAGAAAACTACTATGTAAAGACTAAGGGAAAGGATAATCTTTGCCAGTTATTATCTAAATCATAGAGTTTGTGAACCTGTGTGAATTTTTCCAAGTTTGCTGTGATTTAACTACATACTTGGCCCTTAGGTGTTTGGAGTGACCTGGGGCAGCCAGAGTCCTGGAGCAGTCAAGGCATATGTAGTGGTTTGAATGAAAATGTCCCCCTTAGGCTTCAAGTATTCAGACATTTTGTCCCCATTTGGTGGTGCTGTTTTGTGAGGTCTTAGAAGGTGTGGCCATGCTGGAGAAAGTATGTCACTGGAGTTGAGCTTAGAGAGTTTAACATGCCTTGCTAGTCTCCAGTGGCTCTCTCTTGGCTTCCTTTGCTCATTGGAAGATGTGAATCTCAGCTTTCTGCTCCAGCTCCTGCCACCATGCCTCCTGCCACAATGGACTCTAATTCTCTGTAACCATCAATTGTAAGCTCAAATAAATTATTCCTTTTATAAGTTCCCTTGGTTATGGTGGTTTTATCACAGCAATAGAAAAGTGACTAATATAGTTTTTAGTACCAGAGAGTGGGCTGTTGGCTGTGAAGAACCTGACCATGTGGGTGTTTGGAGAAATATGGAAAACTTTGGAAATTTGGGCTAGAAAAGCTATTGACTACTGTAAACAGAGCTTAATGGGCCATTCTAGTAGAAGTGTAGAAGAAAGCAGTGCTGCTGAGAAAAAATGTATTTCTAGAGGAAAATAAAGACTTGAACAGCAACTGGGATATTTTGTCAAAGAGCGTGGCTAGAGTTTGCCCACACCCCAAATGCTTGCCTGAGCGTAAGTTGAAAAGTGATGGACTAATTTCTTTGGTGGAGGATATTTCAAGACAGCAAACCATAGAAATGGTAGCATGGATATTAATGGTGAATATTGTACAGATCTACAGTGAAAAAGAGCAAATGGGGGAGGAAGAAATGCAGAATGTAATGTTTGGATTGGAAAAGTACACTAATTAGATTAATGTTGGAGCCAAGCATGTGAAGGAGACAATCATCCAAACATCTGTGTCTATACCAAAGTAACCTACCATAACAATTAGTACTGTTTAGGGCTGTGGGGATAGCGCAGCCGTTAAAGGCTGAGGCTAAGAACCGCAAAAAACAATTAGTACTGTTTAAATACATATAGCTAATTGCTTGTTCTTCATTAGTAGGATCGAAAGGTTATTCCTGGACAAACTGTCAGCCCATGAAAGGAAACAGCCAGAATTGACCAGATTCCAAGTCAACAGCTCCAGAGAGAGTGGACTGTTTTACCTCTCATCCACCTGTGCCCCTTTTCTAAGCCTAGGGAACAATCTGCGGAAGAGGGGGCGTGGTAGAATGTAAGGGCTGCGATTGGGGTGAATGGTGAAACTACAGCAATGTAGTCTGGACACTCATTTGATCAACTTGATTGAACAAACAACCTGTCACCCCCCACTGGATGGTGGGGCTGTAGGGGTTTGGGCACAACAGCCTGCAGATTGGTTTTGCATGAAGGATGCTTGTACTCATGGATTATCACTTATAGCTAAAAATAAAAAAAAAAACTGAGAGAAAGATGCAGGACAGTTATGGCAGAATGCATGATCTGGGATGGGGGGGGGAAAGGGAAATAAGCCTGAACTGAATTGTAAAAAATGTATGAAATGCACAAAGCATCAATAAAAACTAATTAAAAAAAAAAGAATGAAGGGATTAAGGAGAGGCCTAGATATTTACAAGTAAACAATAGAAACAGTAACTTCAGGGCAAGACCACACCCAGCTAAGCCTCCAACTTTTGAAAGGAAAATACTGAAAGGGCAGAGAAAAGTTGCAAATATGGTTGAAGTAGCCCAGGGTCCATCCCGAGCTTGCAGCCAAACTCAGCAGTTTCATTTAGGTCGTGTTGGCTTTAGAGGCATGAAGGATGCAAGAGTGAAGGGGACATCAGTTCTTCCTCTGCGGTTTCAGAGAGTCACTGAGGCCAGGCAGAGTGCAGCAGGGGTGTCCCAGCATAAAGAAGGCACCAATAGGGCATTGCATGAAGCTGTGAAGGTGAAGCCTGGCTGGCAATGGAGACTCCAAGAAGACATTCAAGATGCCAGAGCTGTGAGATATTTGCCAAGGAGAGCTGCATACAGGGAGTGGTACCAGCCTAAGGAAGAGATGGAAGACCTGAGCCATCTAAGCCTTTAGGAGTAAAGTCGCAGAAGTTGCACATGGAGCTACTGGACTTGGTGTTTGCCCTGCAGGTTTTCGGTCTTGTTTTGGTCCATATTTCCTCACTATGCCTCTATTCCTCCCTTTTAGAATGGGAATGTGTGTTTGTTTCCACTGTTTGTTGGGAGTATGTAATTTCTCTTTAGATTTTATAGGAGCTTGCTCTTAAGAGATCGGCCTGGTTCTCAGAAGAGACTTTGGACTGTAGACTTTTGAATAGAATTGAGACTGGTAAAGACTATAGGGACTTTTAAGGTTGGACCAAATGCATTTTGCATTTTATATTGTCATGAGCTTATGGGGGCCAGGGAGTGGAATGTGGTGGTTTGAATGACTATGTCCCAGATAGGCTTCAAGTATTCAGACATTTTGTGCCCAGTTGGTGGTACTGTTTTGGGAGATCTTAGAAGGTGTGGCCATGCTGGAGGAAGTACATCACTGGGGGCAGGCTTAGAGGTTTAACAAGCCTTACTAGACTCCAGTGGCTCTCTCTCGGCTTCCTGTGCTCACTGGAAGAAGTGAACCTCAGCTTTCTGCTCCAGCTCCTGCCACCGCACCTCCCACCACAATGAACTCTTATTCCCTGGAACTGTCAATTGTAAGCTCAAATAAATTCTTCCTTTTATAAGTTCCCTTCATCATGGTGGTTTTATCACAGCAACATAAATGTGACTAATACAGCATATTTTCTTTTTATGAAATTAATAATGTTCTGGCAGTGCTATCATAAGAAAATAGCTGAGAATGCCATTGTATATTACAGTGGGTCTAGTGTTAAATGTATCATCAACATGTTTGTTAGTGTCATCATCAAGAACATAAGCATCATCCCAATAATATTTTTCTTAATTTTCAAGCATCCCATATTCCATATCCCATATTTATGTTCTGTCAAATATCTTGCTTTGCTCTTTGTATAAATCGATTACTATTGTGAATGGGACTATAATTTGATTATGACAAGCCACTATATTTGCACCTGACACTATGACATTCAACTACTCATGTGTCACCATGCTTAAGAATAAGTATTACCAACTGCTACAAATGTGGTTCTGTTGGTAGTTTTTGACTAGATTACAAGAGGCCCTTTGTTCCATCTTTGGAACCTCATAAACAGGGAGTGGTGATGCATGGCTGTAATCTAACATTCAGAAAGTGAAGTCAGAGTGACGAGATGTTCAAGGCTTGTGAGTTTGAACAAGTCTGAGTTACAATAAGAGCCTGTCTCAACAAAAACAAAGAGTAAAAGCTGTACCTGTCTTAAGCATGATAGCTGTCCATAGATGCCTACAGAAACACGTCCTAAATATGGATGTGTATGTACATGGTGGCATTGATGGGATGTCACACCCCATTAGATTTGGGAAAATAGATATTCTAGCTGGAGAGGTACTGATAACAAAATGAGGAAAGCTATCTTGGATCTTCCTTTTCACTGTCCCTTATTTTCTATTTAAAACAAATAGAACCAACAAATCTTTCTACATATCACACTTTAGAATTTATTTTTCCCCAAAGCTGTTATAAAGGTCCATTAGGAGCATATTTCTGCCTGACCAGGTTACTGTATTATGCAGCGTTACTGTCAGTCTGCAGCACACTCCTGGGAGAAGCTTCCTAATTGGTTGTCAGTGAGTCACTTTTGTCCACAGCCTTTTACACTTTCCTAATATGTCCTTCCTAAAGCAGCCCTAGAGCACATTGCCCTTATAGGTATAAGGTGGGAATAAGATAACAGGTAATCACACTGAACTTGAGGACAGTCCCAAAGTATTTCCACTACAAACGTGCTTCAATCAGTCAAACAGTTTGACAACTTTTTCATTTGGCTCTGATTTCATGACCCAATTAGATAGTTCCAACAAAGGACTGCAAGAGTAGCAAGTTTACCAAAACAGTTCTTTGTAAGGAGAACTTACAGTTGTGTAATAAAATGATTAATCCTAAGCATCCCACAAGCTGTTACCATAGCACAGCAACATTACTTCTTCAGAATCAGGAATGGAACAGAGACAAATCAAGCAGTTTCATCTGTTGATCTTGCAAATATATTTTCTTGCCTTTAATTATGCCTTGAGAGATGCCAGTTGGAACTTGGACCTGAATTCAAATTTTGTCTTTTTTAGTCTAATACTTGTGTGTCTTTTTTTTTTTAATTTTATTTATTTCTGTATGTGTATCAATGTACTGTCTGCATGCAGGTCTGTGCACCCATGTCATGCAATGCTGCAGAGGTCAGAAGAGGGTGTCGGATTCCCCTGGAACTGGAGTTCTCCTGGAATTGGGGTTTCAGACGGCTCTCGGCCACCATGTGGGTGCTGGGGATCGAACCCGGGCCCTCTGCAAGAGCGGTCGGCACTCTTAACCGCTAGGCCATCTCTCCAGCCCCCTTGTGTGTCTTTTTATAAGATACTTAACCTCTCTGAATCTCATGCTTTTATCCATAGAAAATGTTTGTTTTGTTTGAACAGAGTTTTGTTTTTATGTTTTGTTTGAGACAAGTTTTCCTGTTGTCCAGGGTGACCATATATGAAGCAGAGGCTGGCCTTGAACTGCTTGCTGATCCTCCTGTTTCTACCTATCAAGTGCTGAGATTACAGATATTAGCCACCATGGTTAGCTTAACTTTAAAAATTGATCTATCTCTTTCCATCTCCAAAATGCATTGTCTTCCCATGTGAATTCAGTTTACATGTGCAAATACAACACAGGATTATTTTGAGTCACCATATGAAAACATTTAGGACAGTTAGCAGTATGATCATGAGACATGATCACACAATATAGAGGAGGCACTGAGACACAAATTATTTTCCCTACAGAGTATTTTAAAATCACATTCACAACATCAAAATACGTTCTTCTGTTTAGTTGATGATTGTTTTCCAAAAATAATGCAATCTCTCAGAGAATCCGTCACTCATACGAACTGACTTCTGAGACTTAACACTTTTGGGGCTCTTCTAGAGCATTGGTTGCCAAAGGTGAAATATCTAACCAGAATTCTAAGAAACCTTTGTACATGCAAAAATGAAGTCTACTTAAAAGGTCCTTTATTCAGTTGTTATTGACTAATTGACCTTCTGGCAAGTAAGTAGCAACAAATATACTTATTTTTGAAGTATCTTAGACATTCAAATCTTATTACCTAGAGAGGTGAAGTACTCAGAAAGGAAATAGGATATGTCATAAATCCAGTTGAGCTCATATTCTTTCTTTATCAGGGTTGTTATGTGTGAGATTTAGATGCCACTAAACCCCAAGACTTGGTTGAGCCCCTCTTATGTCTCTCTGAACTTCTCATTTGACCATCTCATCAAAGTGATTATTGCACTGTTATGACTTCCTCAGACTTTTAGAACAGGAACTATGTTTTGAATTTTGTCAACAACCCAGAAGCTCATGCAATACTCATACTCATCTAATCTTTGTCAATAGAGAATGAATATATATTGACAGAGCAATTTACAAATACCTTTTGGACTACATCCAAAGTTTCATAGCCTCATCCTCCACTCTCCAGTTTGTTTGCTTGTTTGTTTGTTTTGTCTTTTTGAGACAGGGTTTCCCTGTAGCCCAAACTGGCCTGGAACTCACTCTGTAGACCAGGCTGGCCTGGAACTCATAGAGATCCACCTGCCTCTGCCTCCTGAGTGTTGGGATTAAAGGCTTGAGCCACCACACCAGGCTTAAAGACAGTTCTTAGCCACCATGTGGGTGCTGGGAATCAAGCACAGGCTCTTAACCACTGAGCTATCTCTCTAGCCCCTCCAGTCATTTTTTTAAATGTAGTTTTTTGCTCCTCCCCACCCAGAATTCATGCATTCTGCATTCTTCCATACATGTTAAGTCTTCTTTTTCATCTTTTACTTAGTCTTTTTAAAAACTTTTTCAATGTGGAAGCTTACCATTTTAGTAAGTTCTTTGAGCAAGACTTTTATTGTTGTTGCTCCCTTTAATTTTATATTAGTCCAAATGTGCTGAAGTAAACATGGGTGAATAACACATTTCCTTCTTTTCTGAGAAAAACAGACTAATATGCAAATTTTGCTTCCTGACCTCTAGCACAGTTTATTGTTTAATCTGAGGATGAAAAGAACTAACTAAAATGTATATACTTGGAACTTCTCTGCTACTGTACCTCATTCTGAACATACATTGCAATTGTGCCATTTTTTTCTCTCTGATTTTCAATACCACTGAGAATGAATCTCCCCACCTACTAGCCAAGAAATCTGAGGCTGGTACCAGCCAAATGGCATTACCTAGGATGTAAAAGAAGTCTTCCAATGGACTGCTTTCCCTGTAGCACTGTCGAGAACTTCAAAGACATTAGTGCATACAAGGTACCCCACAAAGTCTTCAGAACAGTAACTATTTGATGACTATGAACTATGTAGCAAATTTTCTCTTCCTTTGAATCACCGTTGAGCTATCTTTCCAGCCTCTAGTAATTATATTTTATGTTATAGATTTGAATGAATAAATAGTAAAGGATCATTATATTTGTATAAAAGGACACAAGTATGATCAATATAAGACAAAAGAGACAAATAATTAAGAAATTAAGTAAAACTGATAAGATTAAATTGACCATAAAATGATAACAACAGATTTTCTAAGTTTGTCCACTCATAAAGGTATAAAAGATGGTACATAAATTCTAAGATATAGAGATACAGACTAGATATGATATTCCTGCTTTCTTCAGAGCAAATCCTACCAAAGAAAACTTGCAAGTAAATATTCAAATACAGTCAGTATGCAATATCTAGTAGGTTGGATAAGTTTTAGTATCTAAGTACAGTTTTGTTGTGATAAAAAAATGAATGGAAATGGGATACAAAAGATTATGTTTAAAATGAACTATATACAGGATGGAAAGTATAGAGATAGTTGCTATGCCTAAAGAAGAACCTTTGGAAAAGAAACAAGCAAAGACGCGTAGCATAAGGAATAACACTTTCCTGAGATGGATAAAAGCCTAAATTAGCAGATGGAAATGGCTCACTAGATACCATACAAACCGACTTTCAAGTGACTAATTACTGAACATGTACATATATTTTTTCTCTGCACAGATAAAGAATCTTACAAGTATTCACTTCTTCTCAGAAAGCTGTTTATCTACAAAGAAAATCAGCCTTATGTCACCTTTCTTCACTGTAATATGGGAAGCCTATGAATAGTTTACATTTCTATTATAAGAAGCAGGTATAAAAACCAAGTGGCATAGACATATTAAAAATATCAGAGTAGACAAAGGTGAGCCAGTCAAATACAAACAATATAGAATCTGACTTGTAAATATTAACATTCAAAGCAAAAAGAATTCAAGGCAGGAAGCACAGTCAGAGACAAGGAAAGTCAATGTTTGCTGATGACTCACATCCTCCTGATGGTTTTTTTCCACAACGTGCCAAACAATATGAACTTGAAGTAAGTAAATAATGATGAAGATATAAACTAGGATTTATTTGTACCAATAATTAAGCTATAAAATATACTAAACCAAAACATATAAAATAACACCATGAAAAAAGAACAGATTATAAATTGAAATTAAATGCAAAAATATCCCATAATAAAATGGGGATAAACTATTTTCCAAAATAGAATTTCTATAAAAAATGACTTCACTCTTTTTATATACTTTTATTGAATTTTTGTTTATTTCAGATACAGTATCTTAATCATCTTCATACCCCCTCTCCCATTGGCAACCTACCATATCCCCCTCTGGATAGCATGAATTCTATCATTTATATCAAGGCCTATTGAGTCAACTTAGTGTCCCCAGATATCTCTCAGTGCAAGTTCATACACTGGGGTCTAGTCAGCCTATCTACATTCACTCCCTCAAAGAAGATCAGTTCTTCCTCATCCAGTAGTAATCATCTGCCCAACAATTCTTTGGCTGAGATTGGAGCCTGCTGCCCATTTCCATAGTCCTATGCTGGGTTTTTGTCTGCTTGAGTTTGCATGGCTCTTGTGCATTCTGTCAAAATTGCTACATGTTCATATAAACAAGGTCCCAGGAGCTGTTATTTCCATATGGCCATGAACTTCCTCCACTTGCTCTTACAATCTTTTCTCCCCCTTTATTACAATAGTCCCTGCACCCTGGGTTCATTGTTCTCTGATGTATGAAGGAGCTTCATTAATGAGTTGAGAGATGCATTAGTATTCTATCTATCACTTGTTCCACTATGTTCTATGAGTCTTATGTGTACAGGTTCCATTGTAGATGTCTCACCTAGTGTTAGACATTTCACAGAAACATAATTTCTGTGTATTACCAGTTGTGGGACTCTGTAATATACTCTGTCTTTGGTGAAAGAATCTTCTTTTATGAGTGGTGACTGGCATACTTGACTGTAAATAAATGATCCATATTTACTTGACTGTAAATAAATGATGTGACAGCCTTGGGTTTTTCTCTAAGATCTATGACCTCTCCAGCTATGTGTATTTTGCATGTGTTTAAAGTAACACACATGAGTTTCCTCCCATTGACTGAACATTAGAGAGGATGGACCAAAAGAGACAGGTCTTTTCAAGGGTGCGATGGGGAAAATGGGGTCTATAACTGTGGAGAGTAGAGGGAGATTAAGACAGAGAGAGAGAGAGAGAGAGAGAGAGAGAGAGAGAGAGAGAGAGAGAATATATATAAATAATACCTAGCAGGTGTAAAAACAGAGCAAAAGGTGTTAGGTCAAAGACTACTGAAAAATACATGTTGAATATCTCTACATTAGTTCATATAAAAAAAATTAAAAAAAGAAATGGTGCCAAACTAGAAAAACTTCCCTTTGAGTTTTTGGCAAAGGTAGGGCAAGAGATACCTGAAATTACACAGGGTATTATGACAGTGTTTTATTGCCTCCCAGAACTTGAAGGTAAGACCCTATTCCTGAAAACAAGACATACTTTGGACACAGGACTTGGAGGAACAGAAGATGGATCTGTACTGGAGAAAACCTTCCTGAAGGCTATCTCTCATAGTTTAGAAAACCCTATGCAAGCTGCTAAGGGAGAACACCAATTGATGGCACAACCCTAGCTTTAATACCTAATAACCACAATGATGGGCACAGCAAACTATATTGGAGCAGTAAGGGCAGTTTTATCTTGGGGGTAATCAACAGCTACCTAATTGGTCTTAAAAATGTGTTCTTTCTTTCCAGAGGTAAAATGTTAGTGCAATTCTGATGCAAAACACATGGATGATTTTCAAACCTCTATAAACTCTTTCTAAATTATAATAAGAGGAAAGAACCAGATGAATTTATAGTATTAGGCATTACAAACATTATAGACATCACATTATTTTGATAGTAGAAAGATCAAACATAAACATGTGAATGAAACAAATTAGCAATCCCAGTATGATAATCTAATATACTTCAATATTATTACAGGTATACTACAATAATACTAAAATGTACTAACAATACATTATTGAATTATACCAAAGCCATAATTGGTAAAAACAAAACCTCTGAAAATATAAAGTTAGAATTACATATTGCAGAACAGAAGGAAGAGAGATTTTAAAGAAATTTTCATGGATATCTGCTATTTGGGGAAGGATAACTTCATAAATCAAACATGAAGAACTATTAAAATTAAAAGTCAAAAAGAAAGGATATATTTCCAACATACACAAGATATTATATAACATATATATATATAATCTTAGACATAGGAAAAATGGAAATATTTTTCAGAATGTATAAGTACATAAACCAAAAATACAATTCTTTCAAAAATGATTAATTTGGAAGTTAAAACCATATAATTACTGAAATAATTATATCCTGAAATTTGAGGGCATAGTGAAATAGGGAATTATAGACCAATTGGTAGGGATATAGATTGTGCAATAGTTCTGAAAATAATTTGTCAATATGTGTTATCCCTGTTATGCTATAAATAAAAGCTCAAAAATATGACATTCCTTTGAATTAGCAGTCTGTTTCCCAAATATTAATGAAAAAGAAATAATAAGATATTCTTAAAGAGGTATGATATAATAATAATAATAATAATAATAAAATAATTTTCTATTTTACATGATGACTTATACTAGACATTATAAGACACTAGACCTTTTAGGTGCCCATGATGAAATTATAAAGCTGTCAACCTATTCAGTTTCATTTTATAGATGAACAATATGAGGGCAAAAGAAGATAAGTGCCTTGTCAGGATCACAGAGCCAGTGAAGATGAAATCCAAGATTCACAGAAAGAACCATTTACTTCCAAATCCCAAACTTTTCATTGATTTCTCTATTACTTTGTCTATTTATTCTTAGTCGTTTTGCACTGATCTCATGATTGTTTAAAAACATATTATGGTTAATAAATTAAAATATGATCTTAAACCTTGTGTCCATATATTTTCAAATGTAAGAAGAATACCAAAAGGAAAAGTGCCTACACATGTGTTAATGGAAAATAATGAAAAACATTAGACAGGGGACCAAGTTTGTTCCTTGTTTCTCACAACACACTTCTGCTTTTGATCCAGCTCAGTCGGCTTTATCATACCCATTGTGAGCAGCCTGTGGAGGTCAAGCTCATTGTCAGCAGGCTGCTGAGGTCATGTCCAGGTCAAGTTCATTGTCAGCAGGCTGCTGAGGTCATGTCCATTATCAACAGGCAGGTGAGATTTCTGGTGATGGCTTCTTGATATTCAAATATGTCAATTGTTTCCTAAAAGTGGTCTCCTAACATCCTTCCATTCTCTGTTTCTTTCGCATCCAATGGTCATACAAGCTTTTAATTCCCTGCATGGTTTTCTCTATTTACTTTGCTATGTATGTAAATAACCAGAGTTTCTACTGCCTCCTTTTTGAAAATGGTAACTGATTGATACAAGATTTAGTGCAAGGAAATGGTGGTATATGACAGCTAAGACATGTTAAGGGCACAAGATTCTCCTGATAAGCATTGTATACATACTGTTGGAAAGAAAAAAAACATTCAGATTTTCTTCAAGATTTTATTGCCTATATACTCTAGAAAAAGGGGTCTGTGTTAATAACTATAAGTAATGAGCATACTCGCACTAATTGACCCTATTAACTTAAAAATGCTCTCAGGAGAGATGTGCCTAGAAAAATATTGAATTTAAGTGCTTTCTGGACCCTACTCAGAGAAAACATTGTTTTTATTCCACTGAGATTTGTAGTAAGTGATCACTTAGCATATTTCTTATAATAATTATCATTGTTATTATTTACAGACAGATGTAGTAAAATAGAATTAAATAGAAAATAAGATTAAGCAGAATTCAAAATAAGCAAAATCAAAAGCCTAGAATAAAGAGCCAAAAGGGAACAGCAGTAAGAGATTGTAATAATAATAATACCTTGGATTTATATAGCTCTGTTCCTCCCACAAGCCCACAAGTGCTATGTGGATGTGAACAGCATATATAAGTGCCTGGAGAAATAAATGCAGTTTTGGTTTCTCAAGCCTGCATTTTTAAAAGCTCTCACAAAAGAGAGAAGCCAAGGGAGAAGCAAAATCTTAAGACCAGTTTGAAAAGCTCTTCTTAGACAAACATATTTCAAAATATGTGTTTGCCATTCTTGTTAAACGGACAACATTCTCAAAATAAAGCCAAGACTTATACGTTAAAGATTTAACAATCAAAATAAACAATATGAAAAGATATATTAATGAATCTGTCCATTTGACATAATCATTAAAATCCCACTTTGCCATGTGAATTTTTTTATTGTTAAACTTTTTCCATAGGTCTTATATCATTTCTCAATCGAATCTAGAGTCGCTTCCCTTTCCATGCCACCCACCACACCCAAGTCCCTGCACTCTGCCAAACATGACCTGCATCTTTTTCTGAGTCTTTCCAGAGTTTTTTTTCAGTTCTTTTGTTGTTGTTCTCTTCAACTTGTATTGCTACAGTATATATATATATATATATATATATATATATCTATGTT
>VZQC01008131.1:973081-1003462 GCA_009823505.1 Rhizomys pruinosus
TACAAGCTTCTCCAACTGGACTATGGGAACCTTAGGTTGTTCAAAATTTGGACATAGATACTTGCAAAATGCACCAATTACCTAATTGTATGACATACTGAGTAACATCAATGTTATCTGCAAACAACTGTGTCATTATATTGTAGAATCCCTTAAAAATAAAAAAATAAATTTAAAAAAAAGCTGTGTCTCATGACTTTGAGGAGTGCTTCTGTTTCAAGTGATCTCTGAACTCCTCAAATTTTACATAAGTTTCATGAGACACAGATTTAGCTCATTCTACCATGAGTTGGAATTAGTTATGGAAATCATTTCCATCTCTCTCATCAAAGTAGTTCTACAATCACCATAGGAATATAACAAAAACCAGATTTAGAGTACTTATTGTCAGAGCTCAGAGAAATCAATTATAATGCTGAAAAAATGAATAATCTGAGTTCTCTTTGTATGATATGTATGCTTTGACACTTCAAAAATATTTGTTCTTTAATGTTTAGGCTTCTAGTCAGATTTGAACTTTTGTTGTTTTTGTTGCTGGAGTTGTTAAGATAAGTTTTTTCCTAGCCCAAACTGGCTGGGAAGTAATGTGAGCAACTTTGGGGAGTTAGCCTAGTAACAGAACAGATTAAGAGGTGTGATTATGATTAATAGAATTGACCTGCCTGGGAAAGAATAAAATTAGATTGCATCATATTACTTGTGTCCTGGATTCCTTTGGATCATAAGTCCGTGCTTGTGACACATGTCTATTAGATCCTTTAAATATATGATGTGATTAAATTCAGATTTTTCTCCCTTCAAACTTTGTCCAATTTACCGTTCTATTGGAGACAGTGGGGTATTGACATGAACTACAATTTCTGAGTTGGAGTTTATCTGTTTCATGATGTCAGTTCTGTACTTTTTTTTTAATTGAGTCATTGGAGTTTGGTACACCTATGCTAATATGCTCATGATCAAATGTAAAATAGCAGTATTGGTTGCTTTAATTTTTGACCTGCTGCTGATGTGCAATTGGATGAGAAATTGTTAGATAACTACTTAGCTAAAAGTGTAACAATGTAGTACATGTTTTAACTATGCTAAAATAGTCAATATTATGGTTATATATTTATATAATATATTCAAATATTTTGTCTTATACTTCAGGTAATATGTAGATATTTATAAAATGTTTATATAGTACAATATATTCATGTATTAATTTTTAATTAATATTTTAATACTTGTATATATTATTTTATGAGTAGATATGTATTGCCTGCATGTATGTAAATGTACCCATTTTTTGCAAATCTTACAGAGGTCAGAAGATTTCCCTGGACCTGATGTTATGAATGGCTAGTTTGATATTCTCTTTGTAAATTTACAAATCCTTAGTTGTATTTTTGTTAAATAATTTTATTCAAACTTTACATTTTGATTTTTTCATGATATTCATTTTATATTGCAATGTCAAGTTGTCAAGTTCTTTTAATGAGCAGTTATATCTTTTTATCTCTGATCATTTTATATGTGATATTTAATTTGAAAATTTTTGTTTATAAGCATGTTGCAAGTTCATCCTGTATACTAGAATATACACTTTTTTGAAAAGTATTTTAAACACATAATATTAAAAGGAGGAATAAAAAATAAATTCATATAGATTATTGAAATGAAATTAGCTGCCAAAATTTCCATATTCAATTGTAGTATCAAATTTTCTGTGGCTCCCTTGCGAATTCTAACACAATTTTTAATTTGGCATTTAATAGCTGATTATCTTCCAATTGTTTTTGTATTTTCCACATGATTTTTTATGTTTTTATGTTTATCTATCCTTTTATCCTTCTTGTATTATTTGTTTTCATCATTCAGATTAAAGTGTTCTCTTAGAAAAAAAAGTCTAGTAATAATGAAATAAAAAAAAGTCTAGTAATAAAGCACTTCATTTCCCAATTGCATTAATTGGCATACTCTATCTTTTTTTAATTGGTTGGTATAAGGACTTTTCAGTTTTATCTTTCTAAAGTACCAATGTTGAGATTTGTTAATTATTTTAATTGTTTCCTTTATCTATTTTATTTATATTTAACCTAATCTACATTACTTCTTTTCTTGTATGAAAACATAAAGCAGATCAATGTTTGCTTGGTGTTGGGAGGTAACTAGTGGAAAGGTTAACTGCTATGAAAAAATTTCCTGGAATGATGAAAATGTTCTAAATCAAGGTAGTTGTGATAGATGCACAAACATAAATTTATTTAGAATTATTGAGCTACAGTCTTAAAATAGCTATATTTTGTGTATAAATATTACCACAATAAAGCTATAAGCTATATTTTGTGTGTGAATATTATCACTATATAACATATATGTGTTATACAGTGATATTATATACACACAATATAGTGATATAATAGTAATTTTATATATATATATATATATATCTCCAACACTGCTACTTAGTGATTCAGTGATCTAAAGTCAAATAATAATCTCTAAGCCTCCATTTCTTCATCCACTAAGTGAAATCAATAGTTTCCACGTCAGAGGTATTTCTTGGCCTTTGGACATCATGTATATAGGATTAGAAATAAAGCTTATAAACCATCTACCAGAAATCTTGGTATTTCATATAATTTTAATAACTTACAGTTAACTTTAAACTTTTGCTAAATAGTAATGATGATGACGATGATGATGAGTTCATTCTCTGCTGTGTGAAAAATGTAAAGCTATGTCATCCATATTCAGCTTTCTTATAGTTAAATGAGAACTGCAATAGAACCAAAAAGATAATGATAGAAAAGGTGGTGCCTACCTTTAATGCCAGCACTCAGGTGGCAAAGGTAGTTGGTTCTCTTGCCTGGTCTATACAGTGAGTACTAGGCAAGCTTCACTACAAGGAAAGTCTCAAAAAGTCAAAAACTAAAAATAAATAAAATGTAACCTTAAAATTACTTTGATTTAAAAAATTAGCTATGATATGAAACAATTTTGAAATAGTTTAAGTTTAACACATAATCAACTTGTTTATTCCAGTAATAGAATTCAAAGTTAATTTACATCTCTAGCATGAAGAAATAAAAGATGTTTAAGCTTGAGCCTTCTTCTTTAGGTTGTATTGAGAGACAAAGCAACCCTAAAAATCTGCAGCTTCCAAGTAGTTTTGAAGATCTACATTTTTCTTTTTTTTTATTTAACATATTTTTATTGATGCTTTGTGCATTTCATACATCATTTTCCAATTCAGTTCAGGCATATTTCCCTTTCCCTTCCCCCCCACCCCCACCCCAACCGAGATCATGCATTCTGCCATAACTGTCCTGCATATTTCTCTCAGTTTTTTTTTCCATTTTTTAGCTATAAGTGATAATCCATGAGTACAAGCATCCTTCATGTAAAACCAATTTGCAGGCTGTTGTGCCAAAACCCCCACAGCCCCACCTTCCAGCGTGGGGTGAGGGGTTGTATGTTCAATCAGGTTGATCAAATGAGGGTCCAGACTACATTGCTGTAGTGTCACCATTCACCCCAATCGCAGCCCTTACATTCTACCACGCCCCCTCTTCCGCAGATTGTTCCCTAGGCTTAGAAAAGGGGCACAGGTGGATGAGAAGCAAAACAGTCCACTCTCTCTGGAGCTGTTGTCTTGGACTCTGGTCAATTCTGGCTGTTTCCTTTCATGGGCTGACAGTTTGTCCAGGAATAACCTTTCGATCCTACTAATGAAGCACAAGCAATTAGATATATAGGTATTTAAACAGCACTAATAGTTATGGTAGGTTACTTTGGTATAGACACATATGTTTGGATGATATGTTAATCCATGAATTACATTTTTTCCTGTTAAATATGACAGGGTCTTACTGTGGCTTATAACATCTCCTAACCTGTAGAGGATGTAAGCTTGTGGCATCAGCCATGGGTTATTCCTCCAAGGAGAGAGCCAATAGCCAATTAGATTTGGGATATACAGGCATATGGCTGCCTCTGCTGCACAGTATTTCCAGGCAGGTGAGGTGTAGCTGGTGCTGACGGTGGAGTCTTGCTTGACTCAAGGAGACCCGTATTTGCTTTATTGGTTTAGTGGCCTTTGGTAACACTCTCTGGTATTCCAGAGGCCATCTGTACACTTGCATGTGTGGTCTCAATACATCTTTCCCATGTTAACGTCAGGTCTTCGGCAGCAGGGCCTTATCGCCTCTCTTCTTGCAGGTATCCCAGTTTAGAGGCAAGGAGCCTTTACCTTTTGTGGGGCCTTGGATCCCCTGGCCAACATCTCCCTGGTAGAATAATCCATTGCTGATGTCAGAGCTCCTGTATTAATATATTTTGCTTAAGTGCATAGCTTAAGGACTTTAGTATTATATTTGGTTCTGAACAGAGAATAATCCTTTTCACAGTTCTTATGTCTATTAGTCAATTAAAGAAGGCAGTTTTACCGGTTTTATAAGAGATTACCTCTATAATAGTTGTCTCCAATTTACAGTTGGAGAGCGACCTCATCATCATCATATTTCTCCTTGTTCTATGGGGGGGAGGCAAGAAAGTCTCTCATATCAAAACCTTTGCGGCACCTAGAAGGTAAGTTTCATTAGGACTCATTATAAATAGTTGTTACATGTAGGATCCACAGAGGGGTTCGATGTTTATGGCAATCTGAGGCTTTTCTTCCTTTCGATGTTCAGACGGGTCAACCTTTCAGTTGGCACTTTCTGGTACATCCTACTCAATGCAAAGCTGTATCTTTTCTTTCTCAGCCGTTAAGTTGGTGATATTTTGTCCTGTTGGAACACACAAATCTTTTCCCATAGTTAGTTTTAAGATTTGAATTGCAAGGTTTTTGACAAGAAGGTTTCATGTCTATCTGTACCCCCCCTTTTTTTTTAACCCATGAGTCTCCAGAAGACAGTTGTATTATACATAACTATAGGGTGGAATCAAGGCTCGAGGAGAGGGATGCATAGTAAAAGATCTACATTTTTCTAAAATGGTTGTCTGTTCCTTACAACTAAGTTTGATTTTTTGCTATGTCTCTGCTCTATGTATAAAATGTACAGAAAATAACATCGGCCTCTAAAGAACTCTTCTCTGAAGAGAGATTGCCAATTGTTCAGAGTTATTGCGGCATCTGCATCCTATTCCTGCTCCAAAGACTCGGGGATAATCCAGGAAAACAGGGCAGATGACTGTAAGAACCAGAGGTGGTGCATGATTAAAATAAAACAGTGATTTCCTGGCTACCACAAAGACGTTGCATATATGAACTCTAAGTGGCTGCAACAACAGGCACAAGACCTGCACAAGCTCAAGTCAGACACAGAGAGCCTAAAAGGGGCAGGTAGGCATGAAACCCCACCCATAGCCAAATAAATATTGGCTATTGATAGCTGTGGGGAAAGGAAAATTCTGGTTTCTTTAAGAGAGTGACCACTGGTAGGTTGACTGTGCTCCAAGGAGATGGGCCCATGCTTAAAAGTATTTTTAAAACAAAAAATGTACTCACTGTGATTTTTTCTTTTCTTAAGTTAATTTTTATTGAGTGCATTTCATACAATATTTCTTAATCAAATTTAGACTCATTCTACCATCCATGCCACCCCTTACATCCCCCCGACCCCCACCAGAGCTCATGGATTCTGCCATATATGTTAAGTCCTGTCTTGCATCTTTTTCTCAGAATTTTATATCTTTTTTGATGCACAGTTTACTGTTTTGGTCAGTTCTTTCAATAGGTTTTTCGCTCTCTTTTATTGTTCCCTTTAATTACTTTTTTTTTTGGTCTTTTTGAGATGGGGTCTCCCTGTAGCCCCAGCTGTCCTGGAACTCACTCTGCAGACCAGACTGGCCTTGAACTCACAAAGATCTGCCTGCCTCTGCCTCCTGAGTGCTAGGATCCCTTTAATTTTATATTATTCCAAAATATGCATATATATACTCCACACATAAATCAAAATTACAAATTCTGAAAATAAACTATACAGTAATTCTAAAACACATTTAGAGAGTCATGTTTTAACAGTAAAGTTGCATGTAGGTAAAAAGAAGTGTAACTTCTTTTTTATAGAATATGAATACATATCTTCCATCCATATATGGTAATTACAATGTATGAATACAAGTGGCAGGACAATTCTAGAGCCCATTAAGAGATTCATATTGGAATAGCACAGTTGCTTTAAGAAACAATGAAATATAATAATAAAGTTGCTCAGTTTGCCTGCCAACTGGGCATTTGGTGTTAGCATCCACAAATGAGGGAAACCATTTGCCTTTTTTTTCTGGGACTGTGCTACTTCGTTTAGCATAATGGCTTAGAGTTTCATCCATTTACCAGCAAAGCACATGATGTCATCTTTCTTTACTGCTGCATAGAACTCCATTGTGTAGATGTACCACATTTTTGTTATCCAGTCATCAGTTGAGGGGTTGGTTCTGGCTCTTGTGCTATTGTGAAGAGAGCTGCAATAAACATAGCTGTGCATGTATCTTTGTGGTAGAATGAGTCTTGTGGGTATGTACCCAGGAGTGGTGTGCCTGGGTCAGGTGGTAGGCTCATTTTGAGTCTTTTAAGGGTTTTTTTCAAAAAAGAAGAGGGGGTGGTTCTGAGAGGGGATGAGGAAAAGGATTGAATATGATCAAAATATATTGCATGGAATTCTCAAAGAATTAATAAAATTAATTTTAAAATTTTATTGATTTTTTGTACATTTCACACAATAGTTCTTAATCAAATTTATATCCTCTCCTCCATTCAGCTCCCCATAATGAACCCCAGAGGGCCTCATGCACTCTGCCATACATGCAAAAGTGTTACAAGCTAAGGTCAACGACCAAAACAGAAAAAAATTTAAAGAGCTTCTCTTTCAATTCCTGCAAGTTGTCCTCTGACCTCCATATTCCTGCACTTCTATGCACATTCCACATACTTCTATGCACACACATCCCACAGATAAATAAATGAATAAATGTATAAAAACACTTTTAAAGAAAACAATAAAGTGCTCTTTTCTGAGTAGTTAGGAAAATAATCAATCATATATCCTCGGTTTTAAAAGTGATCTTTATTTGGAAATGCCTAACATAGAAAGCTACCAAATATCCTGTTAATCTCCTGGAGGAGTAGACACAAGTGCTGATTCTATGAGGCCATATGACCACCATTTGTATTCCATCTACTCTCGGTGTAAGCAATTAGGGAATGAAAATAATATAGGCCATTGCACCCCTGGTATCCACAGAGATTTGTTCCAATGCTCAACATAGATACTCAAATCTGGGAATATTCAAGTCCTTTAGATAAAAATGTTGTAGTATTTGCATAAAGCACATACATGCTTCCGTATACTTTAAAGAATTCCTGTACATAATACCTACTATAATGTAAATATTTGTTAGACTAATTGTTAAGGAATAATAACTTGAAATAATACGGATGTGTTTCAT
Source organism: Rhizomys pruinosus (assembly GCA_009823505.1). Classification (NCBI taxonomy): domain Eukaryota; kingdom Metazoa; phylum Chordata; class Mammalia; order Rodentia; family Spalacidae; genus Rhizomys; species Rhizomys pruinosus. The sequence goes on from VZQC01008131.1 coordinate 980,516, forward strand.
AAAGATGAAGTTACTTCTCAATATTTTAATAGTCAGTTGGTTGAATCTGTGGATATATAATGTGTAGAAATGAATGGCTGACTGTGTATTATTATAAAATCTAAAAACTGAAAGACAAACGAAAATGAAATACATGATAATCTGTGGTGAGGTGGAATGTTTATATTCAAAATATCTCCCATTCCTCCACTGAATCCCTTCCCTGTAATTTGGATATATCCAGAAGTTGGATATCCCTCCTTAGCTTGACAGTCAAAGAGCCATGAAGGCAGTGTAGATATGACTTTGAGTACATGCCTTCAAACATTTTTAGTCTTGGATATTTCATATGCATTGTGGTGTATTTTATTATTATCTTTTTACTTGTTATTTTGTAGTACTGGTGACTGGACATTAGGACCTGAATGTGTTAGGCAGGCACTGTACCATTGGACAATATCCCCAGCCTGTACATTTCAGTTTGACACAGGTTCTTATTATGTTTTCAAGGTTTACCTGGAACTTACTCTGTAACCAAGGCAGTCCTTGAAGTTGCTATCCTCTTGCCTCAATCTCCCAAGCAGCTGGGATTATATGCACATACTTTCAAGCCCAGCATAAAATGGGAAATTAATTTAACTCAAATTGTCTTTAATAAAGTACCACAAATATAATAATAAAGTAACATGAAATTATTTGGTTCCATGTCTTGCGCACAAAGTATTCTAATTTAAATGTCCTTTGAATTCTAAACTCATCCATTATGCTTGAGTCTCCTCTGATCATAAAGAGTACTGTGTTTCAATGTTTATCTCACTATATAGCTTGCAATCATTTGAGATTGTCTCACTGGCTCAAATTTAATTATTCACTAGTGACAAATACTTGAAGAAAGAAATAAAGCAGTACAGAAAAATTTTGGAAAGAAGTTGACAAATAGGAATACATTTGTACTTTTCCTTGGCTCTGAAGAGAAATGATAGTTGCATAAATCCAGGTAGTCTGTCCAAGATCAGTTTTCTTAGTCTTTGTAATAACAAAACTGAGATTTATTAATCAATCTTAAAATCTAAAATGTGTTATAAGTAGTCATCATCAATTCAATCTGATTCATAATTTGATTCAGGGGAGTATAACAAAATTAAGTGGTATAGCTCTTTGGTTGTTATAGATATTAGATGCTAAAATAACTTATCCAGTGTTTTATCTCATCTAATACTCATAATTATCTCATAAAATATTAATACACATTCTGTCAGAAATATGGCAACTGAACCTCAGAAAGGCTACATGTTTTTGTGAAAGATTGTACAAGAAGGAATTAATAGTGCTGGCATTGAAACCTGGGGCAATCTGACACCAATGATTGTTTCCTTAATTACTATACAAATATTCTTATAATTAAACCTTTCTTGACTCTGTTCTTACCATTGGTGCATTAAAAAGTACTTACAAAGGTGAATTACACAAAAGGAATTACAGTACTGTATTATTCTCAAAGATTATATAGTTCAAAAAGTCAAATGAATAAAGGGAGGGGTTGGAGAGATAGCTCTGTGGTTAAGAGCACTAACAACTCATTCAGAGGACTCAGGTTCAATTCCTAGAAACTGCATAGTGGCTAACAATCATCTGTAACTCCAGTTCTGGAGAAATCTGACGCCCTCTTCTTACCTTCTTGGGTGTTGCATGGCACGAGTACACATACACACATCCAGACAATACGCTCATATACATAAAAGAAAAACAATAAGCAAAATAGTAAAAAATAAAGTAAAAGTGGGTTATGTGACTTTGTATTGTATAACATCTAAGTAAATATAGCTAAGAGAACCAGGCATGGTGGTGCACGCCTTTAATCCCAGCACTCCAGAGACTGAGGCAGGAGGATCTCTGTGAGTTAAAAGCCAGCCTGATCTACAGAATGAGCTCCATGCCAGCTGGAATTAAAAGGGAGACCCTGTCTCAAAAATACCAAAAAAAGTTATAAAAAGCAAAAAAAAAAAAAAATAGCTAAGAGAGCTCTAATGAGTTAGGGAAGAAAAAATCATATAGAAGATTCCATTTCAAGATGTCCTTTTTTAAAAATATTTTTTGGTCTTTTTGAGACAGGGTCTCCCTTTAGTCTCAGCTGACCTGTAGCCCATTATGTATACCAAACTGGACTTGAACTCACAGATATCCTCCTGCCTCTGCCTCCAGAGTGCTGGGATTAAAGTTGTGTACCACCATGCCCAGCTTCAATATTTTTATTGAACTTTTTGTGCATTTCATACAACACTTCCCAGTTCAATCCAGACTCATTTATCCCCTCCATGCCCCCACGCCTCCCGAGTTCATGCAGTCTTGCCATACATGTCCTGTATCCCCTTCTGAGTCTTTTGAAAGTTTTTCAAAGCAGAGGATTACTGTTTTGGGGAGAACTTTACTGTTTCAGTCGGTTCTTTGTCCCAGTTCTTTTGTTGTTGTTGTTCCCTCCAATCCATATTGTTTCAACATATGCATATATGTCACACCTATACTAAAATCATGTCATCTGAAAATAAACTGCATGTTATTTCCAAACCATATTTTGGGATTCACATTTTTGCTTTTTAATTTTTAATTTTATATTACTCTAAAACATGCATACATAGCCTGCAACCATATACCAAAATTACAAAGTCTGAAAATAAGTGGTAGGTTATTCTAGAGCCTTATAATTCACATTATAAGAGCACAGCTGCTTTTAGATAAAGAGAAATATAACACTAACTTTACTCAGTTAGCCTTACAAGTAGGTACTTGGTGCTAGCATCCACAAATGTGGAATACCATTCGTTGTTTGTTTCTCAGGGACTGTGTTACTGCACTTAGCATAATATCTTCTAGTTCCATCCATTTACCTGCAAAGTTCAGGGTGCCATCTTTCTTTTTTACTGAATAGAATTGCATTGTGTAGATGTACCACATTTTCTTTATCCACTTGTCAGTTGAGGGACACTTGAGTTGGATCCAGGTCCTCACTATTGTGAAGAGAATAGCAATAAAGATGGATGTGTATGTATCTCTGCAATAGGATGAGTCTTGTGTGTATATGCACAGGAAGTGGTATGTCTGGGTCAGGTGGTAGATTCATTTTGAGTCTTTTAAGGATTCTCCACATTGCTTTCCATAGTGGTTGTATGAGTTTACATTCCACCAACAGTGGATGAGAATTCCCCTTTCCCCACAACCTCTCCAGTATTTGGTATCATTTGTTTTCTTGATCCTAGCCATTCTTATCAGAGTGAGATGATATCTTAAAGTGGTTTTAATTTGCATTTCCTTAATTATTAATGATGTTGAACACTTTTTAAGATGTTTCTCAACCATCTTTACTTCTTCACTTGTGATGTCTGTGTTTAGCTCTTTACTCCATCTTTTGAGTGAGTTATTTGTTTTCTTAGATCTTTGTTTTTGGAGTAGTTTACATATTATGGATGTTAGTGCTCTGTCAGATGTTTCAGCACTGAAGCTTTCCTCTCTGTGAATTTTTCTCTTCACTTCACTGATTGTTTCTTTCATTGTACAGAAGCTTTTGAGTTTAATAAGGCCCACTTGTCAATTGTCAACCTTATTGCCTGCACACCTGCTGTCTGATTTAGAAAGTCTTCTCCTATGCTTATGCCTTGTAGGTTGCTGCCAACGTTTTCTTCTATCACCTTCAGAGATTTGGGTTTCACATTGACATCTTTTATCCATTTGGAGTGAGTTTTTGTACAGAGTGAGAGGTAGGGGTTTAATTTTATTCTTCTACAAGTAGTGATCCAGTTTTACCAACACCATTTGCTGAAGATGCTGACTTTTCTCCATTGAGTCTTCTTGATGCCTTTGTCAAATATGAGGTGGCTGAATTTGTATGTGCTCAAGTTTGGATTTTCTATTTTGTTCCATTTGTCCACAGGACTGTTTTTGTGCCAGTAACAGGTTGTCTTCATGACTATAACCCTGTAATATAGTTTTCAGTCTGGTTAGTCAGTGAAGAGAAACTCTTGCTTATTTTAATCTGGATTGCATTGAATCTGGATATTAATTTGTGTAGAATGGACATGTTTGTTATATTAATTTTTCAATCCATTACCATGGAAAGTCTTTCCATCTCCTAATGTTTTTTTCAATCTTCTTCTTCAAGAGTTTAAATTTTTTGTTGTACAGTTCTTTAGTGTCTTTGGTTAGGTTTATTCCTAGGTGTTTTATTGTTTTTGAGGTTATTGTGAGTGGGAAGGTCTCTATATTTTAAATTTTTATTTCTTTTTTGTATGTGCATGAATGTACTGTCTGCATGTACGTTTGTGCAGCCATGTCATGCAATGCTGTGGAGGTCAGAAGAAGACGTCAGATTCCCCTGGAACTGGAGTTAAAGATGGTTCTCAGCCGCCATGTGGGTGCTGGGGTTCGAACCTGGGTCCTCTGCAAGAGCAGTTGGCGCTTTTAACTGCTAGGCCATCTCTCCAGCCCCAGAAGGTCTCTTTATATTCCTTCTTCAGTTGCTTGTCCTTGGTGTAAAGAAAGGCTACTGATTTTTCAAGGTCAATTTTATCCCACCACTTTACTGAAACTATTAATCATTTCTAGGAGTTTTCCAGTGGAGTTTTTAGCATCCCTTAGTTAAACTATCATATCATCTGCAAACAGAGATAGTTTGACTTCCTTTTTTCCAATTAGTACTCCTTTAATTTCCCTTTCTTATTTTATTACCCTGTCAAGCATTTCAAACACTATATTGAAGAGGAGTGGTGATAAGGGCAGCCTTTCCAGGTTCCTGCCTTTAAGGGGAATGCTTCTGACTTTTCTCCATTAGGATCACATTGGCTGTGGGTTTCTTGTATATAGTTTTTTTTACATTGAGGAATGCTCCCTTCAGTCCAGTTCCCTCTAAGACTTTAGGCATAAAGGGATGCTGGAATTGTTGAAGGCTTTTTATGTGTCAATTGAGATGATCATGTGTTTTTTGGTCTTTCAGTCCATTTATGTGTTTTATGATATTTATTGTTTTTTGTATGTTGAAACATTCCTGCATCTCTGGTATGAATCCAACTTGGTCATGATGGATGATCTTTTTGATGTGGGTCTGTATGAAGTATGAAGAATTTTGTTGAGAATTTTTGCGTCTATGTTCATTAATGAGATGGATCTGTAATTTTCTTTTCTGGTTGTATCTTGGCCTGGTTTTTGTATCAGGATGATTCTGGCTTCATAGAAGGAATTTGGGGGGGTTTCCTCTTCTGGACAATTTGAGTAGCAACAGTCGTAATTACTCTTTAAACGTTTTATAAAATTCTGCTGTGAAACCATCTGGGCCTGGGTTTTTTTATTTGGAAGATTTTTTATTATATTTTCAATTTCCTCAAATATTATGGGTCTGTTTAAGCTGTCAATCTCTTCTTGGTTAAGCTTCATTTAATTCCAGAATTTCAGATATTTATTCATTTCTCTTGTGTTTTCAAATTTAGTAGAGTATAAATTTTTGATATATTCCTGCATGATTGTCTGGATCTTTTCATTGCGTGTTGGGATGTTCCCCTTTTCATCACAAATTCTATTGTTTTGGAGTTGCTCTCTCTTTCTTTTGGTTAACAGGGCTAAAGTTCTGTCTATCTTATTTAACCTTTCAAACAACCAACTTTTGGATTCATTGATTCCTTTTATTGTTTTCTTTGTTTATATTTAATTGATTTCTGCTCTGATTTTTGTTATTTCTTCCTGCTTGTTGGCTTTGGGGTTCATTTGTTGTCGTCTCTCAAGGGTTTCGAGCTGCAGTGTTAGATCGTTTATTTGTTCCCTTTCTTTTTCTCTTTTTTTAGGCACCCAGGGCTATAAATTTCCCTCTTAAGACTTCTTTTAAAGAATCCTATAGGTTTTGTTGTGTAGTGTTGTGTTTTAATTTTCATTTAGTTCCAGGAACGATTTTATTTCTTTCTTTATTTCTTCATTATTGATAAGTGTGTTGTTTAGTCTCCCTGTGGTCTTGTAGGTAGTAGGCCTTATCCTGATGTTGATATTGAGCACTATGGTCTGATAGAATGCATGAAATTATTTCAATCCTTTTGAGTTTGTTGAGATTTCTTTTCTGTGTCCCAGTATGTCGTCAATTTTGGAGAATGTTCCATGGTGTGCTGAGTAGAAAGTATATTCTCTGGTGTTTGGGTGGACTATTTGGTAGATGGTGAGGTCCATTTGAAGTAATTTCTGTTCAGTGCAGATGTCTCTCTGTTTATTCTTTCTCTGGTTGATCTATCCAAAGGGCTCAGTGGGGTATTGAAGTCACCCAGTATTAGTGTGCTGGGATTAATCTGTGCAGTAAGGTCTTGCAGGATTGTGTTTATAAAGTTCAGTGCACCAGAGTTTGGTGCATATATATTTAAGATTGTGAAATGTTCATGGTTAACTGTTCATTTGATAAGGATGTAATGGGCCTGTTTGTCTCTTCTGATTAGTTTTACTTTGAGGTCTATTTTGTCTGATATTAGAATAGCAACTCCTGCTTGCTTTTATGGTACCATTTGCTTAGAATATTTTTTCCATCTTCTTACTTTTAGTTGGTGCCTGTCCTTGATGTGAGATGGATTTCTAGTAAACAACATAGAGATGGATTCTGTTTCCTTATCCATTCTCCTAGTCTATGTCTTTGATTGGGGAGTTTAGACCATTAATATTTAAGGTTATTATTGAGAGATGTGTGTGTCTTCCTTTCACCTTATTTTCTGTTTGCATTCTTGATCTAGGTTTGTATTTTCACAGTTATACTTAAAAGTATATCTGTAAAGATATCCTTTGCATTCACATGTCTGTAAGTTGATTTTGGATCACATTTGAGCTTTCATCTGTGGATTCCATCAGAGAAGTGGCATGATTCTCAGGTGACCTAAGATTCCTTATTCATGATTGTCTAAGAATAACTAAAGAAACCCTGAGTGAAAAGTGCAATAGATGAGGGATTGTTCTACCAGACTTCAAGCAATATTAGAGGGCCATAGTCATAAGACAGCCTGGTACTGGCACAAAAACAGACCCGTTGACCAGCGGAAAAAAACCGAAGATCCAAACTTGAGCTCATACAATTCCAGCCACCTCATACTTGATAAAGGAACAAAAAACCTCAATGGAGAAAGGATAGCATTTTCAGCAAATGGTGCTGATGAAACTGGATCACCATGTGTAGAAGAACAAAATTAAATTCCTTCATCTCACCCTGTACAAAAATCAAATCCATGTGGATGAAATATCTCAACCTGAACCCTGAAACCCTGAAGGTGATAGAAGAAAAGATAGGAACAACCTACAAGACATGGGCATAGGAAAAGACTTTCTTTTTTTATTTTTTTCATTTTTTCTTTTTTTATTCTTTTTATTTCATTTTTTAACAATAAGTAATAATTTATGAGTACAAGCATCCTTCATATAAAACCAATTTGAAGGGAGTTGTGCCCAAGCCCACACAACCCATGGGTCCCACCATACAATTGGGGGGGCTTGTATGTTCAATCGAGTTGATCAGATGAGTGTCCAGACTATATTGCTGTAGTTTCATCATTCACCCCAATCACAGCCCTTACATTATATCATGCCCCCTCTTCTGCAGATTGTTCCCTAGGCTTGGAAAAGGGGCTCAGGTGGATGGGAAGCAAAACAGTCTACTTTCTCTGGAGCTGTTGTCTTTGACTCTGGTCAATTCTGGCTGTTTCCTTTCATGGGCTGACAGTTTGTCCAGGAATAACCTTTCAATCCTACTAATGAAGCACAAGTAATTAGATATATAGATATTTAAACAGTACTAATTGTTATGGTAGGTTACTTTGATATAGACACAGATGTTTGGGTGGTATGTTAATCCATGAATTACGTTTTTTCTGTAAAATATGACAGGGTCTTACTGTGGCTTATAACATCTCCTAACCACTAGAGGATGCAAGCTTGTGACATCAGCCATGGGTTATTCCTCCAAGGACCGAGGTAATGAGCGCAATTAGCATTATGGGATTACAAGCGATCGTGGTGCTGCATACTGCTGCCACATATTTCTGAAGCAGCTGAGGCAGGTGATGTGTGGCTGATGCTGATGGAAGAGTGTTGCTTGACTCAGGGAGACATATATTTGTGTTTTACTTCGTTTAGTGCCTTTGGAGAACATAGCTCCTGGTAAATTCTGCAGAGAGCAACGTACGACTTGCAAGTGCGGCCCCAATGCATCTTTCCCATGCTTACTCAGTCTTCGAAAGCAGGGCCATTATCACCTCTCTCTTTTGCGGGTATCCCAGTTTACAGGCAAGAAGCCTTTACGTTTGGGGGTGATCCCCTGGCCAACATCTCCTTGGTAGAAAACTCCATTGCTGATATCAGAGCTCGTCCTGTTAATAACTAATATTATTTTGGTAATGCATAGCTTTAAGAGAATTTAATATTCTTTTTGAATCTAGAATAAGAGAATAAGCTTTTTTAGCTTCCTATGTCTATTAGTCATATAAAGAAGGCAGATTAACCAGTTTTTAGAGAGATTACATCTATAATAGTTGGCTCCATATTACAGTTGGAGAGACAACCTCATCATATCATATTTCACCCCTCTTGATATCTAATGGGGGGAGTAAGGTATAAGCGCTCATCACTCCACAACCTTGAGCACAAAAGGTAAGTTTATTAAGGCTGCAGTTAAATAGTTGTTACAATAGGATCCACCAAGGGGTTTGAGTCTTGATAGCAACATGAGGATTTTCTTCCTTTCAAAGTTCAGACTGGGCCACTTTCTACTTGGCTACATCTCCTGGACATCCTACCACAATGTAAGCGCCGTAATTTTTCTTCTCAGCCTGATTAATTGGTGACATTTTGACCGGTTTCGGAAACAAATGCAATATTTTTTTCTCTGTAGTTAGTTTTTAAGTGTGTTGCAAGGTTTTTTGACAAAGTTTCAATCTTGTATATCTCCCTTGTTTTATTTTATGTTTTGTTTTTGTTTGTTGTTTGTTGACGCCATGAGTCATCAAAACACGAGCATTAGTACTACACATACTATAGGCCGGAATCAGGTGCACAGATTCTCAAACAATGCTGATTTTGGGTGGTGTATGTGGAACTTTGGAGAAGCAAACTGTAAGTTTTTTAAGATTAGATCATTCCTACAGGTAAGAGAGAGAATGCCAGATCAAGGTGATATGTAACAATGGATAAAATTATAAGAACATTTGTCTTGCCAATCCCAAGTTAAATTGTGTATATGATTTTAAGTAAAACAAATGTATATGACCATTTCCTAGAACATGGATGCCAAAATTCTAAATGGGATACTGGCAAAAATGCCATACAGACCCACGATCAAGAAGATCATCCACATAAACCAAGTTGGATTCATACAAGAAACACGGGAACGTGTCATATAGAAAAACAATAAATATCATCTAAAACATATAAATCGACTGAAAGACAAAACCAACGCGATTCTCAAATTGACGTGGAGAAAGACCCGTTGACAAAATCCAGCATCTCTTCATAGTTTTAAAGTCCTAGAGGGAATTGGACTGGGAAGAAAAAGTGACAATTCCCTCAACATGAATCAAAGCCATAGACAAGGAAGACAGCAGCAATAACATCCTACAATGGGAAACGACAGAGAGCATTCCAGTTAAAAGCGTAGCGCAAAACTGGCAAGGCGGCCCTCGTCACCGACTCTCGTATTACAATATATTGCTGAAACACCTTAACAGGGCAATAAGGAAAGGAAGGGAAATTAAAGGAGACAAATTGGAAAAGAGAAGTACAAGCTATCCCTATTTTGTGATGATATGATTGTGTACCCTAAGGGATGCTAATAACATCCACCAGAAAACTCCTAGAAATGATTAAGACTTCATAAAGTGGCAGGATACAAAAATAAATCTAGATAAAATTCAGTAGGCTTTCTTATTTTTTTTAGAAACCTTTTTTTTTTATTTTTATTGATGTTTGTGTAATTATCATACTCATTTTCACAATTCGTTCAGTGCAGATTCTGCCTGCTTCCCCCAACTCCCCCCTAACCCATCGCAGATCCATGCATTCATGCCATAAAGTTTCCTGCATCTTTCGCTGCTTTTTTTGTTTTTGTTTTGTTTTCATTTTTTAACAATAGGTGCTAATCTCTGAGTACAAGCATCCTTCATGTAAAACAGTTGTGCAAGCCCTGTTAAGTGCCAAAGCCCACACAGCTTCATGTGGTCCCACCATCAAGCAGGGGGTGGCTTTGTTCATGTGCAGATCAAGTGATCAAGCGCACCAACAACAAGCAACTGAAGAAGGACTACAAGGAAATGTTCCCACTCAAAATAGTCAAAAAACAAAAAATAGTACCTAGGAACAACCTAACCAAAGACACCAAGGATTCTACAACAAAACTTTTAAACCCCTGAAAGAGGAAATTAAGGAAGACATCAAAAGATGAGCACCTTCCCATGTAATCATGGGATTGGGATGATATAAATATAAGAAAAATGTCATTCCTTAATGACAATACTAGTGTAAGTAGATTTAATGCAATCCAATCAAAACCAAAGTTTTCTTCAAGGCCTTGGAAAAAAAATTGCAAATTTATTGTGAAAACCAAAGACCCGAATAGCCAAAGCATCTGAAGCCGAAAAGAGCAATCCAAGGGGGATTGCTAATACACGACATCAAACTATACTACAGGGACATAATCATAAGACAAGCCTGGTTACTGGCACAAAAAAGACCGTTGACACAATGGAATAAAAGACTGAGTCAGAACCGAGCATTATACAATGTTTCATCCACCTCATAGCTTGATGAAGAGGGGAACAGAAAAACCAATGGAGAAAGAAGGCATCTTCAGAATAGTGCGAAAACTGGATCGCACTTGTAGAAGAAGCAAAATTAACCTACCCTCGACCCTGTACAAATATAAACTCCAACTGATGAAATATCTCAACGCTAACCCTAAACTGTGAAGGTGATAGGAAAAGAAAAGTGGCATAGAACTACAAGACATAGGGCTAAGGAAAAGACTTCCTAAATCAGAACAGCTGCACAAGAATTAAGATCGTCAATTGACAAATGGGACCTCATTAAAACTAAAATAAGCTTCCTGTATTCAAAAAAAAAAAAAATAAACAATAAGAAGGGAAGGTGAAGGATAAACCCTCAGAGTGGGAGGAAACATTCACTGCAGATACATTGATTTCCAGAACATATAAAATACTAAAAAAAAAAAAAAAGCTACTCAAAAAACAAAGAAGAAAGAAACAAATGAATCACTCAAAAGATGGGAGCCAAAGATCTGAATAGAGACTTCACAGGGAGAATTAGAGATGGCTGAGAAACACTTAAAACTGTTGCATGCATACTATAATTAGGGAATTCTAACAATTAAGCCACCTTAAGATAATCATCTCACTACACGATAGACTGGCCTTAGATCAAGAAACAAAGATATTAAATGCATGGAAAGAGGTTGTGAGGAAAGGGGAACACTCATTCCATTTGCTGGATTGGAAAGTAAGAACTTGTAACACGCAACTATGGAATGCAGTGTGGAGAATCCTTGGTTGACTCAAAATGAGCTGCCATTTGATCCAGTCAAACCACTCCTAGCTATACTCACAAGACTCATTTACTGCAGAAATACATGCACAGCTTATTCTTATGCGCTCTGTTCACAATAGCAAAAACCTGGATCCAACCAAATGCCCCTCAACGAGTGGGATAGTAGAAATATGGTACATGTACACAATGATGTTCCTGTATGCAGTAACGAAAGACGACATATGTAACTTGCCAGGTAAATGGATGGAGCTAGAAGACATTAATTAAGTGAAGTAACACAGTCTGAAAAGCTTAAACAATGACTGGTTTCCTTCATATGTGGATGTTAGCGCCAATAACTCAGTTATAAATAATTCTTGTTGAGAGGACGGGATTACATATAAATAGAAGAAAACAGGAAAAGACTGCATAGAAAACTGACTGAAATAGGTGAATATGGAAGGGGGGAGGGGTGGGTATCAAGGACACGGCTGTATATTTGATTAATACGTATTTAATTGACGTGAGTTCAGCAAGTTCCAATAATTATCTGTCCAGAATCGCTGTCTACAAGGTATAATTACATACATATGGGTGTTTTAGGACTTAACAAAAGGAAATATGTGTAAATTTAAATAACATTTTTTAAAGGTCTGGAGAAATGGAATGCACATGAGTTAATTAGGCAAAAGACTTTCTAATATCATAGACAGCAGCTGAGAAAGCAAGGTCAACAGTTGCACATGGACCTGAACAAATTCAAAAGCTTCTGTAACAGCGAAAAGAACAATTCAAATGGAAATGAAAGAGAAAACACACAGAGTGGGAGGAAATCTTCACCAGTGATACATCTGACAGAGCATTAATGTCCAGAATATATAGACTACTCAAAAAAAAAAAAAAAAACCCAAAGATGTAAGAAAACAAATCACCCACTCAAAAGATGCAGTAAAGAGCTGAAAAGAGACTTCACCATTGAGGCAGTAAAGATGGCTGAGAAACATCCTAAAAAGTGTTCAACATCATTAATAATTAAGGAAATGCAAATTAAAAACACTCTCATATATCATCTCACTCCAGTAAGACTGAGTTAAATCAAGCAAACAAAAGACACCAAATGCTGGAGAGGTTGTGGGGAAAGGGGAACACTCATCCACTGCTGGTGGGAATGTAAACTCATACAACCACTATAGAAACCAGTGTGGAGACCCCTTAAAAGACTCAAAATGAGCCTACTACCTGATCCAGCCATACCAATCCTGGGTATATACCCACAAGACTCATCCTTCCGCAAATATACATGCACATCTATGTTTATTGCGACTCTCTTCACAATAGGCAAGAGCTGTAACCAAACCAAATGCCTCTCAACAGAAGAGTGGATAACCAAAATATGGTACATCTACACAATGGAGTACTAATTCAGCAGTAAAGATAAATGACATCATGAACGTTGCAGGTAAATGAATGGAACTTGAAGCCATTATGCTAAGTGAAGTAGCACAGTCCCAGAAAAACAAATGTGGAATGTTTTCCCTCATTTGTGGATGCTAACACCAAATCCCCAGTTTAAAGGCAAGCTGAACAATTATATCCCTTTTTATCTGAAAGCAACTGTGTTCTTATAATGTAAATCTCTTGACGGGCTCTAGAATTGACCTACCACTTTTTTTCAGACTCTGCAATTAATGTATATGGGTGGAAGACATGCATTCATATTTTAGATTAATATAAAATTAAAGGGGGAAAATAGACATAATTTGGAGTAATACAAATGGGAGGGAATAACAACAGCAGAAGGAGTGAGTCAAAGAACTGACTGGTGCAGTTAAATTTTGCTCAAAACAACAAGCCTCTGAAGAAAAAAATACTTGAAAACACTGAGAGAAAGATGCAAGACATGTTTGGCAGAATGCATAAACTGGGGAAGGGGAGGGGCAGGGCAAGGGGAATGTATCCAAATTGGACTAAAAATGATGTATGACATATATAAAATGTTAATTAAAAGTACATAATTTAAAAAATGACATCATGAAATTTGCAGGTAAATGGATGGAACTAGAGGATTTTATGTTAAGTGAAGTAACACAGTTCCAGAAAAACAAAAGACAAATGGTATTCCTCATCTGTGGATGCTAGTACCAAGTACCTAGTTGTAAGGCAAACTGAGCAACATTAATATTATAGTCCTTGTGATCTGAAAACAAATGTGCTCTTTTTTAATACTTTATTTATTTATTTATTTATTTATTAATGTGTATGAATTTACTGTCTACATGTAGGTCTGTGCACCCGTGTTGTGCAGTGCTGCGGAGGTCAGAAGAGGGTGACGGATTTCCCTGGAACTGGAGTTCTCCTTGAATTGGAGTTACAGATGGTTCTCAGCCACCATGTGGGTGCTGGGGATCGAACCTGGGTCCTCTGAAAGAGCAGTTGGCGCTCTTAACCGCTAGGCCATCTCTCCAGCCCCAAAACTGTGCTCTTATATTTGTGAATCCCTAGACAGTTTCTAGAACTAACCTACCATTTATTTTCAGACTGTGGATTTTTGGTATATGATGGTGGTATGTATGCATCTTTTAGAGTAATATAAAAGTAAAATGGAAAGTGTGAATCAAGAAATATGATATGGAAATGACACAGTTTGTTTTCAAAAGATACAATTTTAATATAGGTGTGATGTTTCAGGCTGGTGTAACTTAGCCTTTCTGGGTGCTTAACAACCATACTTAATGCCCATACCAATTTGGCCAAGGGACCTAAGGGATAACTTTGTTCTTTGCCCTCGGGGGTCAACCAGGTCTTAGGGGACTATGCATAGGGGCATCTCTTGAAATGTCCTGTAATGTGGGTCACCAGTATTACTCTTCAGGGAGGTCTTGGAGATCCACTAATGGGATTTCAGCCAGTGTCCAGTCAAAAAGGGAAGCCTGGTCTAGCAAGACCTGATTTTGTCCTCTAGTAGATAGAACTGGTAAATGAAAAACTAAAAGGAGCCAGGGGCTCCCACACTCACCCCCCCAAGAAAAACTGAGAGACCCCTGAGGACCAGATCCTCAGCTGACCTTAAGAAAGCAAAAACCTTGGTTAATCTGGGCTAACTGTGTGGTCCTAAGCAGCCAAAAGAAAAGTAAAACCTGAAATAATCAGTAAGGCCTGATAAATTGTACTTCAGATATAAAACTTGGGATCTTAGTAAAAAGACCAAAAGACAAAAGAGAGAGCACTGTTGTTTGGCCTGTCTTCAGTTCTTACTTGCAAGTGCATCTACTCTGTGGCTGCCACTGTTTTGCCATTCTTCAAAGATATGAGACAGTTTTTTAACCCTCCAATATGGACTTGAAGACTAGTATCTCTCCAAGAATCCTCCAAACCTTCAATGCCAGATGGGAACTACTGAGAAGTCCAGCTTGTGGACTGAGCAGCTACTGGGATTTCAGCCTCTTTAGAGTATAGACTGCAATTGTTGGTCTACCTGGGCTGTATCATGGAGGCCAGTACAGGAAGATCAAGACAGGACACGTGTTTACTGGACTTTATTTGGGGGACCATGGGAGGGAAAGACCCCAATGTGGAGCACAAGGACAAGATTGATGGTTGTTTGGGTTTGCCAAGGAGGAACCTTCAAACACTTCCTTAAGGAAAACATGACATCTTTTAGCAAAAAAAAAAAAAAAAGAAAGAAAATCCTCCAACTCAGGTGATATCTGTCTGTATATATATANTTCCCACTCAAAAATAGCCTCAAAAACAATAAATTACTAGGAATAAACAAACCTAAACCAAAGACACAAGGATCTCTACACAGACAAAAATTTTTAAACCCCTGAAAGAGGAATTAAGGAGACATAAGAAGATGGAGAAACATCCCATGGTCATGGATTGGGAGATAAATATAGTAAAAATGTCCAGGGCTATGACAAACTATGTACAGATTTAATGCAATCCAATCAAAATCCCAACCCAAGAGTTTTTCTTCACAGGCTGGGAAACAAATAAAAACCCCTCAATTTCATTTGGAAAAACAAAAAGACCACCGAATAGCCAAGCAACCCTAGCGAAAAGAGGAATACAAGGGGGATTTCTATACCATACATCAAACTATAATACAGGGCTATAGTCATAAAACAGCCTTGTACGGGCACAAAAACAGACCCCAGTTGAACAATGGAATAAAACTGAACTTCAGAACCTGAGGCACATACAATTTCAGCCACCAACTCATAATGAATGACAAGGGGGGCAAGAAGACGCAATGGAGAAACGCAGCATCTTCAGTAAGTGGGGTTGGACAAAACTGGATCAACCACTTGTAAAAGAATGAAATTAAAAAAAAAAAAAAAAAAAAAAAAAAACCCCCCGACCTCTCGCCCTGTACAAAAGTCAATTCCAGACAGATCAAAGACCTCAACGTGAAACCGCAAACTTTGGAGGTGAGAGAAAAAAAAGTGTCCAGCAGACTACCAAGACATAGGCGTAGGAAAAAACTTCCCTAAATCAGACAGCAGCTTGACAAGAATTAAAGATCGACATTGACAAAGGGACATCAATTAACTTAAAAGCTCTGTCATCAAAAAAAAAAAAAAAAACATAAGAAGTGAAGATAAAACCCCACAGAGTGGGAGGAAACCTCAACTGCAGATACATCTGAAAAAGCATTAATTTCCATAGTATACAAGCGTACTGCAAAAAACAAGAAGAAAGAAAACAAATGAATCACTCAAAGATGGAGCAAAGATCTGAATAGAGACGTCACAGAGGAGGAATTAGGAGATGGCTGCGAACCATCTTAAAACTGTTCAACAATCACTTAATATTAGGGAAATCAAATGGAAGGACCAACTTTAAGATATCATCTCACTCCGATAAGACTGGCCCAGGATCAAGAAAACAAGATAATCAAGTGCTGGAGAGTTGTGGAGAAAGGGGACACTCTACATTGCTGGTGGGAATTTAAAAACTTGTACGAGTCACTATGGAAAACATTGTGGAGAAACCTTAGAAGACTGAAAATGTACGAGAGCTTGCCATGGACCCAGTCAAACCACTCCTAGGAATATACCCAAAAGATTACTTCGAGCAGAAAGACATGCAAACAGCTATATTATTGGCAGCTCCTGTCACATAGCAAAAAAAAAACCTGGGATCAACCAAAATGCCCCTCAACTGAGAGTGATTAGAGAAAATATGGTACAAATGTACACAATGGAGTTCTATGCAGCGGTAAAGAAGAATGACATCATGAACTTTGCAGGTAAATGGATGGAGCTAAAAGACATTATATTAAGTGAGTAACACAGCCCCTGAAAAACAAACAATGATGGTATCCCTCATATGTGTATGTTAGCGCCAATAACACGGTATAAATATGTCTTGTGGAGAGGGATACATAGTAAAAGAAAAACAACAAAAAAAAAAAAAAAAAAAAAAAAAAAACCTGACTGAAATGGTGAATCCTTGGGCAAAGGGTTGGAGGGGGTTGAGGAAAGGACACGCTGTAGATTTTGATTAATACGTAATTAAGTGACGTGAGTTCAACAAGGTACCGATTAGCAATGTGTGTGTCCAGGACTCTGTGCTACAGGAGGTTAACATAGCATACATAATGGTGTTTTAAGACTTAACAAAAGTAAATAATGTGTATATTAAAATAACATTTGTGTTAAAAATTTAAAAAGAAAGGTATAGGCTAAGGCAAATGAGAAGGAAGAGGGGGTAATTGAGAGGGGCATAGCCTGAGTTTTATAGGAAAGCTTCTAAATCAGACAGACATGCAAAGCTGCACGGAAACAAGGTCAACAGTTGACCATGGGAACCCAGGAAGCCGTCATCAAATCAAAAGCTTCTGTACAGCGAAAGAAACAATCAAGAATGAAGAAAACCCACCAGAGTGGGAGGAAAATCTTCACCAGTGATATATTTTGTGGACAGAGCATTAAGGTCCAGAATATATTAGACTACTCAAAAAAAAAAAAAAAACCAAAGATGTAAGAAAACAAATCACCCACTCAAAAGACAGAATAAAGAGATGAACAGACACTTCACAAATTGAGGCAGGAAAGAGGTGAGATCATCCAAAAAGTTAGTTTCAACAATCATTAATAATTAAGGAAATTCAAATTCAAACAACAACAATCATCCGTATTAGTAAGCAGAGGATTCTCAACGCGAGGGTCCATAAGACGATAGTTAAATCAGCAACAAAAGACAAAAACCAAAATGCTGAGAGGTTGTGGTGGGGAAAGGGGAACACTCAGCCACTGCTGGGGGAAGGTAAACTCATACAACCACCATAGAAACCAGTGTGGAAGACCCTAAAAGACTCAAAATGAGCCTAACTACCTGATCCAGCCATACAAATCCTGGGTAGATACCCACAAGACGCATCTTCGCAAATAGAACTGCACATCTATGTTTATTGCGACTCTCTTCAAAATAGCAAAAATCTGGAACCAAACCAAATGCACCTCGAGTGAAACAGAAGAGTGTCGAGTAACCAAAAGGATAGGGTACATCTACACAAATGAGTACTATTCAGCAGTAAAGATAAATGACATCATGAACGTTGCAAGTAAATGAACATGACTTGTAAGCCAGTATGCGAAGTGAAGTAACAGCAGTCCCAGAAAAACAAAATGTGAATGATTTCCCTCATTTGTGTGAGGAGCCTAGCACCAAATCCCCAGTTTTAAAGGCGAAGCTGAACAATTATATCCCTTTTTATCTGAAAAAAGCAAAGGTCGTGTGGTGTTCTTAGGGTAATGTAAATCTCTTGACGGGCACTAGAATTTACCTAACACTTATTTTCAGAGCGCTGCAAGTAATGTATATGGGTGGAAAGAATATATTCATATTTTAGATTAAGTATATAAAAGGAAAAGGGGGAAAATAGACATAATTTGGAGTAATACAGGAAAATGGGAGGGAAGGAATAACAACAGCAGAAGGAGTGAGTCAAAGAACTGACTGGTGCAGTTAAATTTTGTTGCTCAAAACAACAAGCCTAGGAAAAAAAAATACTTTAAAACACTGAGAGAAAGATGCAAAGCAGGCATGGTGGAGTGGCAGAATGCATAAACTGGGGAAGGGGAAGGGGTAGGCGACAGGGAGCAGGGAATGTATCCAAATTGGACGGAAAAATGATTATGAACTATATAAAATGTTAATTAAAAGTACATAATTTAAAAAATACATCAATGAAATTTGCAGGTAAAATGGATAGAACTAGAGGGATTTTATGTTTTAAGTGAAGTAACACAGTTCACAGAAAAACAAAAGACAATGGTATCACTCACCTGTGGATTCTACGTAGCCGAAAAGTACCTAGTTGTAGGGACAAACTGAGCAACATAAATGTTATGAGTCCCCCCTTGTGATCTGAAAACAAATGTGCCTCATTTTTAATAACTTTATTTATTTATTTATTTAGTTATTAATGTGTATCGAATTTACTGTCTACATGTAGATCTGTGCACCGTGTTGGTGCAGGGCGGCGGAGGTCAGAAGAGGGTGACGGATTCCCTGGAACTGGAGTTCTCTTGAATTGGAGGGTAAGATTGTTTCCATTCATCAGCCACCAAATGTGGGTGCTGGGGGTCGACCTGGGTCCTCTGAAGAGCAGTTGGCGCTCTTAAAAGCTAGGCCAAGCTCTCCAGCCCCAAAACTGTGCTCTTATATTTGTAAATCCCTAGACAGGTACTAGAACTAAACCTGCCGTTTTATTTTCAGACTTTGGATTTGGTATATGATGGTGAGTACGTATGCATATTTTAGAGTATATAAAATAAATGGAAGGTGAATCAAGAAAATATGATATGGAAATAACAAAGTTTGGTTTCCAAAGAATACAATTTTAATATAGGGTGGGATGTTTCAGGCTGGTGTAACTTAGCCTTTTTCTGGGTGCTTACAACCATACTTAATGCCCATAGAGAGAACCCATTTTTCCAAGGGTACATAAGTGATACTTTGTTTCTTTTCCCTCTTGTGTCAACCAGGTCCTTAGGGACTATGCATATTATTCATCTCTTGAAATGTCCTGTAATGTGGGTCACCAGTATTACTCTTCAGGGAGGTCTATGGAGATCCACTAATGGGATGTTCAATGGCCAGTGTCGCAGTCAAAAGGAAGCCTGGTCTAGCGACCGGAGTTTGTCTCTCTAGTAAATAGAACTGGTAAATGAAAATAAAAGGAGCCAGGGCTCCCACACTCACCCCCCCAAGAAAACTGAGTGACCCTGAGGACCATATCCTCAGCTGACCTTAAGAAACAAAACCTTGGTTAATCTGGGCTAACTGTGGTGGTCCTAAGCAGCCAAAAGAAAAGTAAAACCTGAAATAATCAGTAAGGCCTGATAATTGTTACTTCAAGATATATAACTTGTGGGATCCTTAGTAAAAAGACCAAAAGACAAAAGAGAGAGCACGGTTGTTTTGCCTGTCCCTTCAGTTCTTACTTGCAAGTGCATCTACCCTGTGGCTGTCACTGTTTTGCCATTCTTCAAAGATATGAGACACATTTTTTACCCTCCAATATGGACTTGAAGACTAGTATCTCTCCCGTCCAAGAGCCCTCCAAACCTTCAATGCCAGATGGAACTACTCTACTGAGAAGTCCAGCTTGTGGACTGAGCAGCTACTACTGGGGTTTCAGCTGCCTCTTCAGAGTATAGACGGCAATTGTTGGTCTACCTGGGCTGTATAATGGAGGCCAGTACAGGAAGATCAGACAGGACCAAACGTGTTTTACGTGGCTTTATTTGGGGGACCAATGGGAGTGAAAACCCCAATGTGAGGCACAAGGACAAGATTGATGGTTGTTTTTGGGTTGCCAAGGAGGAACCTTAACACTTCCTTAAGGGAAAAAAATGACATCTTTAGCAAAAAAAAAAAAGAAGAAGAAATGCCCTCCAATCAGGTGATATCTTTCATGTAGATTATATACCGTGCTCGTATATATATATATATATCGTATATATATATACATACTTATGTTTATAACGTATACGATGATAGAAATATATATGTATTACTTTAGGTATATAGAACTATATAATAGATAGAATATAATATATATATATATATATGCAATACAAGTTAGAGAGAACAATGACAGCAACAAAAGAACTGGAAAAAAACTCTGGAAAGACTCAGAACAGATGCAAGACATGTATGGCAGATTGCAGGAACTCAGGTGGGGTGGGGGGCATCGAAAGGGAAATGACTCTAAATTCAATTGAGAAATGATGTATGAGGTATGGAAAAAGTTTAATAACAATAAAAAAATAAATTTACAAAAAGAATAGCTAGTCTTCTTATATGATGAACTAAGGGTACAAAAACAAATGGCTCACTGGACAGGCAGAAAATAAACCATCTCATTTTCAAGTTTTCTACATCACAGAATATCACTTTTCTCCACTGTAATGAGATTAGCTATATAATGAACAAATGTTTCCCTAAATTCATTGTAAGAGGATTATACCTCACCTATGGAAATTATGTGGTAATATATTATAAAAATAGCAAATGGGATGGGAAATATTGTAGCTATTTAGGAAATATAATATGCTACAATGTTTCTGAAATTTCTCAATCCTGGTAGCAGCCAAGACATTGAAATAACGTTGCAAATGCATATTCTACCACTCAGATCCATTTATTTGTATTTTGATGTTTTGTTGGGTATACAAACATTGTGCAAGGCACTATAGTAAAAGAAAAAAAAAGTTTGCTTCCTGAACTTCAATAGGAGAAATATTCCTAGTGTGAAAATGCTCCAAAGATTGTAATGGTGGGTTCATCTGGCTCCTATAACAACAAACAATTAAAATTTGGGGGTCTATTCTATGTTTTAGACTATGCTAAGAGCTAAGAAATTTATGAAAACTAAATTATATGATTTATGTTCCTGGAGTTTAGTAAGATTTCCATAATACTAGAACCATTATAAGACAATTTCTTTTTCACTTCTTCCATGATTGCGAGAAAGTCCCTTTTATTGTCTGGTATTCATCTGGTAAAAGGGAGAATCTGCTCTACCTAATACATAGGTGTCACAGACACCCTCTAATATTTGGTACTTAGGCAATGACCTAAACCACAGATAAGAAGAGATCCACAGAAGGGTTCGATGTTTATGGCAATCTGAGGCTTTTCTTCCTTTCAGTGAATGAGTCCTAATGAAACTTATACCTTCTAGGTGCAACAAAGGTTTTGATATGACTTTCTTGCCTCCCCCCCCATAGAACAAGGAGAAATATGACGATGATGATGTCATTTTCCAACTGTAAATTGGAGACAACTATTATAGAGGTAATCTCTTATAAAACCGGTAAAAATGCCTTCTTTAATTGACTAATAGACATAAGAACTGTGAAAAGGATTATACTCTGTTCAGAACCAAATATAATACTAAAGTCCTTGGGCTATGCACTTAGGCAAAGTATATTAATGCAGGAGCTCTGACATCAGCAATGGATTGTTCTACCAGGGGGATGTTGGCCAGGGGATCCAAGGCCCCACAAAAGGTAAGGGCTCCTTGCCCCTAAGTTGGGATACCTGCAGGAGGAGAGGCGATAAGACCCTGCTGCCGAAGACCTGACGTTAACATGGGAGGGATGTATTGAGACCGCACATGCAAGGGTACAGATGGCCTCTGGAATGCCAGAGAGTGTTCCCAAAGGCCACTAAACCAATAAAGCAAATACGGGTCTCCCTGAGTCAAGCAAGACTCCACCATCAGCACCAGCTACACTTCACCTGCCTGGAAATACTGTGCAGCAGAGGCAGCCATGTGCCTGTATATCCCAAATCTAATTGGCTGTTGGCTCTCTCCTTGGAGGAATAACCCATGGCTGATGCCACAAGCCTACATCCTCTACAGGTTAGGAGATGTCATAAGCCACAGTAAGACCCTGTTATATTTATCAGGGGGTAAAAATGTAATTCATGAATTAACATATCATCCAAACATATGTGTCTATGCCAAAGTAACCTACCATAACTATTAGTGCTGCTTAAATACCTATATATCTAATTGCTTGTGCTTCATTAGTAGGATCGAAAGGTTACTCCTGAACAAACTGTCAGCCCATGAAAGGAAACAGCCAGAATTGACCAGAATCCAAGTCAACAGCTCCAGAGAGAGAGGACAGTTTTACTTCTCATCCACCTGTGCCCCTTTTCTAAGCCTAGGGAACAATCTGCGGAAGAGGGGGCGTGGTAGAATGTAAAGGCTGCGATTGGGGTGAACGGTGAAACTACAGCGATGTAGTCTGGACACTCATTTGATCAACTTGATTGAACAAACAACCTGTCAACCTCCACTGAATGGTGGGACTGTGGGGGTTTGGGCACAACAGTCTATAGATTGGTTTTGCACGAAGGATGCTTATACTCATGGATTATCACTTATAGCTAAAAAATGAAAAAAAA